>JAQIXL010003079.1:0-11263 GCA_034700245.1 Poikilolaimus oxycercus | reverse complement strand
CATATGACCCATATGAGACGTTGTCGACAAACTTAAAATTAGTGTCAACGCGATGCTACTGAGTGTCTGAGAAGCTTTCGTCGAAGCTCGTTGAAGAGGAGGCCATTGAAGATGATTCCAAATTAGACGCTAGTGAAGTTCATTCACACGAGGCTAACAATAAGAGCAGTATAGAGAGTCGACTTGTGTCTTGAAGATGACGCTAACCTCGACGTTTCCTTCACTCGGGCTCTTCGTCGGCAATGCTCCACGCAGTCGAATCCTGGGCCCGCATGAAGTTAGTCAGACTGCATCTTCGTGAAAGAGCGTTACTCTTCTTCACACTTTCAAATGAGACAAATCGCAAACGTTTAGCACATTATGAATGCTGCCATTGGTTACTTTGAGGCGCTCTTTCTGGGAGGACGCGTTGGTTGTCAATGATGATGGATTTCATTTTCCAACTTCCTTATGAGATTTTGTTTCACATTTATCAACTTCTACCCGTTCGTGAACGCTGTCGCCTCGAGCAAACATGCCAGTTTCATCGCCGAAATTTACTGAAAATCGACCGTGGATTGCGTTTCTACGATGAAGCTTTGATCGTCATTGTTTCCACACAATCCACTTCTATCAGTCTCAAAAATGAAACTGGATTTAAACTTCAGGTCGATGAATTGCGACGCCTTGTGCAAATAAGATTAACAGACGATCGACGTTCAGTGCGTATCTATTCGTCAACGGCAAGGTTCGTTGATAAGGAACCGCCTCTCTTAGTTTACACTTGCGCGGAGCAGTCCCATTGTATTAGTGATGAGATTGTTTTAAAAGCTTTCATTCCGTTCGTCTTGCGCTTTATGTCCCCTCATCTACTGCGCATTCATGCTCAAAACTTCGAGAATTTAGCCCGAACAATGAGACATTTTGAAAGGCATTTTCATGAGATTGAAATTCGTCTAGACGTCTACGATCAGCAAAGTGCCTTAGATCCATCGAGCCAGAAGTTCTTACACGAAGCATTGACCTCGGCCACAGCGGATTCTTTCGCGATTTCTTCGCCACTGGCAAGCAACTTGTTCATCGACAAACAAACTGCCCTGCACCTGGCGAAATGCTCTTACTTAAATTTCAAAGTAGAAGCTCCAGAAAGCCGCATTGATTTTGACGACGAGTGCTTGTCTCAAGTTGCTTCCGATTGGGTCGCTTTGGACGTGGAGACTTCAGTTACCGGGGCGGGCATTAATGCCCTTCTCCATAGTTTTCATAACGATTACAGCCACGGTTGGAAGAACATTTGGCTTATTATCAAAATGGATTCTAAAGAGGAATTGCTGAACGAGTTGGCTAAGGGCTTCAACATTCAGCCGACTTTGTTCGAGAACAATCCTAGGTTTGCTCGTCTCTCCTTGCCCAAATGCAACCTGAGTTGTTATCATCTAAGTTTTTTTCACGTAACTCACAAATGCCGCATTGAAATTTTTAAGAAATCAAAATGATTTGAGGTTAACGTCTCCCTTTCTTTCCGTCTCTTAGCTCAAATACATGCAGACGTCTTTATCACAAAACACCTTTTCACAAAATCGAACTTTCACAAAAACATTTATGCTCAGTTCATACTGTAACTTCGGAATTTGATCTTTCGTCACAGGTTTAGTTCGTAAAGGTGTCGGACAACTGAACGATTGAGCGAATAAAGTCCGTGTGGTCCGCTACTTGCGTGTAGACATCTGAATTTGTAAAAACAATTCGAAGAAGATCGACCTGGATTCGTGTAGGTGTCGATAGCAAACTCGCCAAGTAGCGGTCCCCAAGACGTCACACCAACGAGATGCCAGACGTTGCCGAGTTCCACGAGCAATGGGCCGCCTGAGTCACCCTAGAGTCTCATTTGGTGAAATTTCAGAGTAGAAAAAATTACGTGATGAAATCCACCAGTACTCGATCCAGCGCAGAGCATTGTCGGGTATGTGGTCAGGCAACCGCGGTCCGAATAAGCCGTGGACCACGCCTCCACACGCTCCCTAAATCGCTCTTTTCAATTCCCTCAGTGACGTCATACTTGCAAATGTCTTCTTCCACGAAGAACGCTTCTTTTTTGGCCAAGACAGTGCGCTGATTTGGGTTAATAACTGTTTTGTTGTTTTCATCTGAAGGCAAGTTGCCCAAAACAGATAACAAACCGTTGAACTGACCCCATCCTATGGTCCACAGAGTAAGGTTGTGACTCTCTACGAGGCGATCAACTGACTTGCTTCCTAGGCAAACGGGCTGAATGCGCCACGAGAAGGTCACCGGTTCGTCCAGCTGCAAATTTTTGGTTCTCCGAAATATTCCCTACCACTACGACAGCGATGTCATTGGGCCCGTGGATCGTACAGTTGTAGGTTGCTTCGTTCACGTACGGAATAAACAGTGGATGGGCGTAGGCCGTGCCGTTGATGTGGAGAGCTGTTGGATCGTTCTCGATGATAGAACCTAGCTGAACGGTTCTGAAAAAATGATGTTTTTTTAAACCAAAAACGAACAGTCTTTTTATGTTGCCAAAGACGATACAATGCGCCGCGGTGACGACATGTCGATCAGAGATGAGGGTCCCACCGCAGAACCCGTTCTCGTGCAATGAAAGCCGTACCATCCAGGGATACTCGCCGGTTGCGGCATCTTCGCCATTTGTAATCTGGAATTTTTCCAGTATAAAAGTGAAGAAACCTTCAAAGCAGAAGCTGGTTTAGGAAGTTTACGACCGCAAGTCGTGCAAGTCACAAGTGGAAAAAGAAGAGAGAGCAGAATAAGCGGGCGGAACATTTTTAGCCTGCTCAATTTCAGGCCTGCGTTTTAAACTCCTCGCTATTCTATTTTCGCCAAAGGCTCCTTTTAGACTTCAAAAGAGACCAAAATGGGAAGGAGCTATCGAAGGCACACAAGTTTTCCAAAAATACCTAGAACGCGTTTGCTTCTGCAAAAATATCGGTTTCGAATGCTTTCGAGATGAGAATACTCTGACCCCACAAGAGTCAGAGAAGATGAAGCTGGAAGCCTTCTAGAAGTGGCCCAAGAGAGCAGAGGATGGGAACGACGGCGCTGTGGTTTACCATTTCCACCTAACAATAAGGAATGAAGCGCGCACGTTCATTCAGGCTCATCTCAGCCAGTTCTGCTTGAAGTTAAGGAGAATCTGCGCATCGTGGGAGAACGGCTCATTTGCATGAAAAGGAACCCCTTGCGGATTCTCAGCTTGTTTTGCTTGAGTTCCCTCTTCGATCAACGATGACCACTCTTTGAATTGTGTGAATTGCGGCACTTCTTCACACGTTTAAACACAAAGGTCAGGTGATTAGCACGTAAGAAAACGTTAGAGACTCGCTAGTTAGTTGATTCGTCAGTCTGCAAATGATGCCCGACTTCCTCTGCCAACTCCCCTTTCACAGTCTGTCTCACGTTTACGGACTTTTGTCTGTTCGTGACCGTTGTCGTCTTGAGCGAACGTGCCAGCTTCATCGCGCTAATTTGCTTCAAATTCGAGAGGTATTACGACGGTTTAATGAAGGCTTAGAATTTGTCATACGCACCCGATCCGCTACTATAATTCTCAGAAATAAAGCCGAGTGGCTAGGCTTCACAAGTGAATTGCAACGCCGGGTTGAAATCGATTTAGCCGCTGATGCATGTTCAGTGCAGCTTAAAACATCCTTGAGCGCCCCCAATTTTAAAGACTCGCATACTCATATTTTTTATTCCAGTAAGGACGTGGACTACTCGAGCGATGAGAAGGTTGTCGATGCTTTCCTTCCGTCAATCTTGCGATTTGTCGCTCCTTATGAACTTTGCATTCACGCGACAAATGCGGAGAGTCTGGCCCGAACAATGCAATATTTTAAAGGAAATTTTCATGTGGTTACAATTCACCTCGAAGATCTTAAGAATCCTGATAGTCCAGATCCAACGAGTGAGCAATTTTTACGAACTGCTCTGATCTCGGCCAGGGCAAATTGCTTCAGGCTTTTTTCGTCTTTGAATTTGATTATAGACAAACAAACAGCCTTGCATTTAGCGATGTGCAGCATTTTACACATAGGAGCTACCCACAGCCGCATTGATTTTGACGATGAGTGCTTATCTATGATTGAGCGATCGGCTGAGTTGGAAGTGGAAACGTCAGTTACTGCGACAGGCATCAATAACCTTCTTCATCGTGTACATGCTGATGACAGTAGAGGTCCGAAATTTCTTTCACTTGTCATCAAAATGAATTCGAAAGAAGAATTACTGAATGAGATCTCCAAAGGCTTCAACACTCAGCCGGTTTGGCTCCATAACAAGGGAATGTTCGCACGCCTCTCTTTGCCCAGATGCGATGTGATTTGCTATGATTTAAACGACGAATATTATCCTCAAAGTGCTCAGAAATGTAACATTGAAATCTTGAAGAAATAACAAAGAGGCGAAAAATAAGCCATAAAGATGGAAAATCTCTGTCTCATTGCTTTTCTCTGTCTCGCTGTTGACTTCTGTGTGTCTCACACCCATTTCGCAGTCTCCGCTCCCCTTCCACATCCTCATTAGTGACTTGCGATGGCCGAGGTGCCGCAAGTGCACCTACTCTTCGATCTTACTTTTCAACTTCAGCTATGCAGATCTTTTTCACCTTCTTCCCATTCGCAAGTTTCGTGACGCTCTTCGCACCAAGAAGACCGAGCGATTAGCACGTACGAAACGCGGACTCGAATTTTTGTTGCGGCCCTCTGCGTAGCTAGTGCGCCAGTCTACCAATAATGACCGACTTCCTCTGCCAACTCCCCTTTGACATTCTGCTTCACATTTATCGTCTGCAATCCCTTCGTGAACTTTGCCGCCTCGAACGAACATGCCAGTTTCACCGCTGTAATTTGCTGAAAATCAAAGAAGGACTCCGAAAATACGATGAAGCCTTAGAATTCGTTATTCGCACTCGATCCACAACTGCCATTCTCAGAAATGAAGCTGGATCGGAATGTCTGGCTGCTGACTTACGACGCTTTGTGGAAATAGATTTCAACGACGACGCATGTTCAGTGCAGCTCAAAGCTTCGTTGACCAGCCTAGATATTCATACACGAGACTCGCCTCCTCATGTTTTCCTTACCAGCAAGCAATTCGATTACTCCAGTGACGATAAGGTTCTTGAAGCTTTTCTGCCTTCAGTTTTGCGCTTTATTTCCCTTCATCAACTTTGCATTCACGCAAAAAGCGAGGTCAACCTTGCCCATACGATGAGTTATTTTGATGGGCATTTGGACGAGATTACAATTTATCTAGACGCTTTCGACTACCACAAAGAGCCTGACATCCCCGATTCTACAAGCGAAAAACTTTTACACCAAGCATTGTCCTCCGTTACTGCTAATTGGTTCACGCTCTCTTCGCCGCTGAACTTATTCATCGGCAAGGAAACGGCCTTGCACTTGGCCAAAGGCAGAATTTTAGACATCAAAGCGCAGCACAGCTATATTGACTTTGATGACGAGTGCTTAACTCGGATTGGGGAATTTGTCAAACTGGAGATGGCAACGTCGGTTACCCCTGCGGGCATCAATGCCTTACTTCATCATCTTCATGCAGATGAGAGCTACGATCGGAAAGAAGTTTCGCTTATAATCAAAATGAATTCCAAAGAAGAATTACTGAATGAGCTAGTTATGGGCTTTAACATTCAGCCGATTTTGTTTGAGAACAGCCCGTTCAACCCAATGTTTGCCAGTCTTCACTTATCTAAATGCAATATACTTTGCTATTCTTTAACTGGTGAAAGTGGACCTCAATGTACACAAGAATGTCTCATAGAAATTGTTAAGGAGTAGTAAAGATGCCTTTTGATGTGATCACATTGCAACAGTTTTACCACTTCTTCGTTGAGAAAGCAAATGAAATCTTTGACGTCGAATAAACTTTCAAGATGCAGAACCCACTGTCTTTCTTGAACAATTGTGACCTCATACGGCACTTGCACATGCGGCAAGTCGGGGTAATTAGCACATCCGAAACTTGACCTCTAGTGCGTTTGAAGCATTTCCCAATAACACCTCAGTCTACAAATGATGGCCGACTTTCTGTGTCTTCCCTTTGACATTCTGGGGCACATTTATGGTCTTCTGACCGTTTTTGAAGTCTGCCGTCTCGAGCGAACATGCAGGTTTTGTCACTGTAATTTGCTTCAAATCAAAGAAGGACTACGACAGTATAAGGATGCCTTAGAATTCGTCATTCGCACTCGATCCACGGCCGTTATTCTCGGAGACCAGGCCCGATTGCAAGTCGTGACCGGTGATTCGCAACGCCGTGTGGAAATCGATTTAGTCGCTGATGGATGTTATGTGCAGCATAAAACGTCATGGGGCGTCTCCAGCTTGAACAACTTGCGTACTCATAATTTCTTTTCCTGTAAGAACATCGACTATTCCAGTGACGAGAAGGTGGTCAATGCATTTCTTCCGTCATTATTGCGATTTTTTGCTCCTCGACAACTCTGCCTTCACGCTACAAAAGCGAAGAGCGTCGCCCGAATAATGAAACATTTTGAAGGAAATTTGCGTGAGTTTACAATTTATCTCGACCCTCCTAGTGCTCATGACATTCCAGATTCCGAAATTGAGAAATTTTTAAGCAAGACATTTTTACGCAATGCAATGACTTCGGTCAGTACTGATTGGTTCACCCTTTCTTCGCCGCTGAAATTCTTTCTAGACAGGCAAACAGCCTTGCACTTAGCGAAGTGTCGGATTTTACACATCCGAGCCCACCAGAGCCGCATTGATTTTGACGACGAGTGCTTGTCTATGATTGAGCGATCGGCTAATTTGCAAATAGAAACGTTAGTTACTGCGGCAGGCATCAATACCCTTCTTCATTGTCTTCATGTGGAAGAAAGTGACGATCCGAAACAAATTTCGCTTGTTATGAAAATTAAATCGAAAGAAGAATTACTAAATGAGTTGGTCAAAGGATTCAACATTCAGCCGGTTTTGTTCCAGAACAATCCTATGTTTGCCCGGCTCTCCTTTCCTCGACACACTGTGAATTGTTATGATTTAGGCAGTGAATATGGTCCGCAAAGTTCTCAAAAATGTCGCATCGAAATTGTTGAGAAACGAGAGTTTTGAAACGATTTTACGGAGAAAAAAAGATCGCGGCGGAATCTGTGAATTGCATAAAACTTCGAGATGCAGAATCCGGTGTTTTCTCGTCTCACTGTTGGCCTCTGTGTGTCTCACACCCGTCTCGCCGTCTCTGACGCTCTTCCACCTCCTCATCAGTGACTCGCGATGAGCGCCGCGCCGCTCCCGCGCCTCCTTTTCGATCTTCATTTTCAAATTCGACTGGATGTTTTTCGCCTTCTTCCCGTTCCCGAACTTTGTCTAGTGGAAAGAACATGCCGGTCTCTTCGAGAAATGCTCATGGCTCTAACTGATGATTTCCGATTCTACACCGCAGCTCTAAAGTTTACTCTTCATACAAGAAATATCGTCACCAACATATTGAATAAGAATGCTTGCATTGCTGAGGGCAGAGAAGAAAAGCGCTGCATTGATCTTGTCGTTGGTCCGCGTGGTCAGCTTCTCAAGATCTCAAAGTTTTCTGAGCAAACATATGATTGGAAACCAATCGCACCTGGCATTTCCAAATTTCTACCCGGTGGGTTTTTGAACGGCGATGAACCCGATTCTGTCCTGTCTTCACTATTGCGTCATGTCCATCCTTATGAAGTCGAAATCAACGTTACGAGTTTGAAGAATCTTACCGCTGCTTTAAAACCTTTCGAAGGACGGCATCTTCATTCCATTGAAATGGACATTGACGACGAGATTTATCGTCGAGATACGGAACTTCTCGATTTTTACGGAACGGAATTTAAAGCCGATGAGGACCCGGACGAGAGAATGGTCAGCCAAATTGTCAACAACGTCCTTAACTCGATTTCTTGCAAGGACTTATACTTTTATTGGAAGTCGTCGCCGGAGAGCTGTAGCATTGAGAAGGCGACTATGGAACATTTAGCTAGCTCCAAGTCGGTCCTGATTGAACTAGCGGGCCGGACTGACTTGGACGATGAGTTACTGCAGAAACTGCGCCTTTCGGTAGTGCTTCTCACACGGAGCTCCATCACGGGCAAAGGCATCAACGCTTTGCTACACTGCCTTCATAAAGCCGACGAAAAACGTTTACGTTTCGAATTTCTTGTAGAAACGACATCCACGACGGATCTTGTGAATGATCTTGCGAAGGATTTCGATTGTAACATTGAGTGGACCCATAATGAGTCCGCCTCTTTTTCACTGACAACTTGTAGCGTTAGCGTTTCATCAAGGTATCCAAACGGGCATACTTCCAGCAGCTTTGTATGCAGCGTGGAGATTATTCTGGCTGATTAAGGTTCTCAAACCCTGGTTCCTTGATGATTGACTTGTGGTGAATATGAATATGAAGTCGTTGTGAATAAACAATTGTGACCGTAAACCGCTGTTCACACCTTCAAAAGCAGAAAGGTATTGGCAATTAGCAAATTGGGAGCCTGACCTCTCGCGCACTTGAAACATTGTAGTTAGCAAGTCAGTCTGGGAATGGCGACCCATTTCCTCCGTCAACTTCCCCGTGAAGACTTAGATGTGTGCGGTAAAAGTTTTACCCTTTGTTGTCTTTGTTTTGAAGAGAAGTGATCGATGTTTGCGTGATACAGATCTGTGCGTATTTGCCACAAACTGCTTTTCTCATCTTCCTCTTCTCCTCTTCAAAAAAAAAGTGACGACCCTATTGATTCGGCGCATTGAGCCAAAGACCCGAAGCGTCACGCCCCGAGAGAGAAGAGGAAAGAGGAGACCCTTCGTAAACCTTTCCGTCCCTTCTCTCTTCTTCGCAGTCGTCCCGCCGCTGAGTTCAGCCTGTCCTCGACAATGAGCAGCGCGCAGCCGCCAGCTGGGCGCGGGTAAGCCCTTTAGAGATTTTCCTGTACCATGAATTAGAAAATGAGAAAAATTATTCGCTTCAGTGCCCTGTGGGATTTCGTCTCTCTTTGCGGGTGTTGCGCCGGCATTGACATCAGTCAGCACACGGATCGGCAGAAGACGACGGCTGCTCGTAATGCACAGCATAAACGTGACATGGAGACGGCGAAACAACGACGACAGGCGAGGGAGGAGGCGGACAGACGGATGGGGCTACAATCGTCTCGTCCTTGAAAGAAGATTTGGAGAACTTGTACACTTCGCTTCATTGCCTTTATGCCTTTGACGACTGTGAAAGATGCCTTTTATCGAGCAGTGCCGGCTGAATGCATAAAAACGCTTCACTATGCTTGCATCGCTTTGAAGGACTCTGTTGATGTTGATACAGGGACGAAGAACAGCGAGAAAGAAGAAGTCTTCTGCGGAGACAAAAGTCACGTGCTGGCGTATTGGGAACAGCGGTGAGAAGAAGGAACGAGACGCTGTAAGAGCTAAAAGAAGAAAACGACCAGACCCGCCACACCGTCAAAGGGAATAACAATTTGCCCCTAGTTGGCGATGCCCATGCACGAGCTTTTGTTGTTGACCTTCGTCAGTGAAATTCATGAAATCGTTCCTTATTTTGATTGACTCTTTTAAGAAAACATCTTCAAGATCATTAGCGGCGATTAACTTTCAACAAAAATTGCTTATATGACCCCGCTTTTGAATGACCTTGCGGATCTCCGAACGAAACGAATCGATGTGATTATCACTTATGAGGCGACTTCCAGTTGATTTGGGACTCTGCTGCTAGCGATCTGGACCAATCTGGGAATGTCGGCCAACTTCCTCTGCCAACTTCCCTTTGACATTCTGCTTCACGTTTACGGATTTTTGTCTCTTCGGGAACTCTGTCGCCTCGAGCGAACAAGCAAGTTTTATCACTGTAATTTGCTTCCAATCAAAGAAGGATTGCCACGGTTCGATGAAGCCTTGGAATTCGTCATTCGCACTCGATCCAGTGCTGTTACTCGGAAGAACAAAGCCGCCTCAGTAAGCGATGCTTTGTGCCGCGTCGTATCCATGCATGTAACGGCAGACAGAAGTTCAGTGAAATTAAATACATCGTTAACACGCGCGAGTGTTCAAGTGCAAACCTTGTCTTCTCATGTTTTCTCTTCCAGCAAGGATTTCGACTATTCCAGTGATGAGAAGGTTATTGATGCATTTCTACCGTCAGTCTTACGCTTTATTCTTCCTCACCAACTGCGTATTCACGCTGAGAGCGCAGAGTCGCTTGCACAAACCATGCGACATTTTGAAGGGCATTTTGATGAAATCACAATTTTTCTCAACATTCCTCGTAATTCAAGTGCTCCTAGCGTCCCAGATTCTCCAAGCGAGCACTTTTTACGCGAAGCATTTCTCCCGGTTACAGCAAGGCAGTTCACGCTTTCTTCGTCGTTGGCTTTGTCCATCGACAAAGAAACGGCTTTGCACGTATTGAAAAGCGACATTTTGTACGTGGATGCAAAGCAAAGCCGCATTGACTTCGACGACGAGTGCTTGTCAAGGATTGGGGATTGTGTCACTTTAGATGTGGAAACCTCAGTTACCGGGGCAGGCATCAATATTCTGCTGCATTGTCTTCACGCGGATGACAGTGACGGTCGGAAGGACATTTCTCTGGCTATCAAAATGAGCTCGAAAGAAGAACTGCTAAGTGAGTTAGCTCAGGACTTCAGCAATCAGCCAACTTGCTTCGAGAACGGCCCACTCTTTGCCAGTCTCTATTTGCCGAGCTGCAATGTGCATTGCTATCATTTTATCAGTGGTTGCGGTCAGCAAAGTGCTCAAAAATGCCGCGTCAAGATTGTTCAGAAAGCGGTTGTACCCGTTTGAGAAAAAGCGCGAGAAGATGATGCTGTTTTTGTTGTGTCGTCATGATTCTCATCACATGTTCCTACATTTTGATTCGTTTAATGAACAAGCAATGAAATGTTTGTTGTCAGTTAGTTCCTGAATGGGAATTGATATTCGCAGCGCAATGCTTTTAACGCTTGCTGCATTTATATTGGGAGCCATGTAAAAGAGCTCATAACAGCGCTTCGTCTCGCTAAACGGATAGCGAAAGCAATCATGCCCGGTTTTTACTTTCTTCTTCTCCTCGCGACTCTCTTCACATTTGTGGGAGCTGATTGCGTTGCGAATAACAGAACGTACAAACGCGGAGATACCTACGAAGTCGACGTCTTGGCTAGTTTTTTTCTCTTTTGAAACCCAACAAACCCATTTCTAGGGTGAACCGGCCAGCAATGGCAAGCGCT
>JAQIXL010003078.1:0-11265 GCA_034700245.1 Poikilolaimus oxycercus | reverse complement strand
AAAAAGTAGACTTTGAAAAAGTGCCGACTGCGGGGGCAAACCAAACTTCAGGCGGCGCTTCGCGCCGCCTGGCATTGCAACACCCTACGACTGGCAGCGTGGTATGATATTTTACCAAATTTCACTAATCCGTTTTTTCCGAGTGCCCTGGCTGGGGACTGGGAAGCGGCTTTAAATGGTGCTACCTATTCGTGCCTGAGCAAAAGGAATTCTTCGAGACGCAACATTATTGCGAGTCGCAGCGCCCCGATGCCATCCTTCTCACAATCGAGGATGCAGACGAAAATGTCGTTATTTCAGGTAAGTAAAACGCTTAAATGTAGAATTCGCTTCGAGTAGATTGGACCGGGGGAGTATTTTCGTGGCTGGGCTTGAGATTCCGTGACGGTCGCTGGCAGTGGCACGACGGACGCACACCAACTTACTTCAACTGGGCAGCTGGTGAGGAACGCAAACAATGGAAGATCTTCAGGCGAACCGAGCAACTCAACTACTCGTCAATGTGCGGCGTTTAATGGTGGGAGGCCTCTCAATGCTTGGGTGACGGTCGAGTGCACCTCCGGTTTCTTCTTCACTTGCAAGGCACCAATTCTCAGCACTCCAGCGCCTTCCACCACAACACTTGCATGACGAAACGCGACCTAACAGATGACAAGAAAAGATTTTCGACTCATTGCTGAAAATTTTTTAAATTCTCTGGATTCTTTCCCCGAAATGTGGTTTATGTTTGCTGCCGATGGTGCCTACAGCCTGCTTTATAAAAGGAAACAGCGTAAGTGTTATTGACTCTATTAACACTACTCGTGATGATGCGACTGTTCGTCTCGTTCTCTTCGTCGTTTCCACAGCAGTTTCATCGTAAAATGCCACAACGACATTCCCGCTGACGGCAATTGTGAAAGATCCTTTGACTTGCGTGGCGTTTTTACTCGGCGCATTTTCTGCTACACCACAATGTCACAAACAGATCACACTCCAACGGGATAACGGAGCGCATTCTGCGTGTTTCGCCGTTAAGATGTCTCGTTGGACCGCGCTTTTGCTGTTCTTCTTGGCCACTTCTGCCTTTGCCACATCTTCTTCACTGCCAGACACAACAAGCTCATCATCGTACCGTATGATCAGAAAATATGAAATGCCTTTAGCGTGTCCTAACTCCCTGTGGTGGATCACCGGAGATAAGAGACTTTGCTACTTGCTAGTAGCTGAAGCAAAGACGTTTTTCGAAGCAGTTCATTACTGCGAAACGGTAGTCACGGGTGGTTCCGAGCTGCTTACAATTGATGATGCGATAGAGAACAACGAAGTCGCCTGTAAACTCTGCATGAAAATCGCTAATGCAGTATTTATTCAGATTTTGCTCAAAGAGTATTCAGTTGGCTCGGCCTTGTTCGTCGCAATGATCGTTGGGTGCGACAGTTCGACGGCAGTACACCCACCTATTTCGACTGGGCTGAAGGCCAGCAGATTCGGTGGATTATTGCAGATTCTAGGTGAACCAAGCAATGCAACCGAGCTCCAATGCGCAGCATTTAATGATGAAAATTATCCGCAAAACGCTTGGAAGGCAGTGGAATGCACTAGCGCTTTCTACTTCACTTGCAAACTTGCTGCTTCTGACAGCAACTTCTAGCACATGTGGAATAGTTGTGCAGAGGTGTGGTACGACGGACGCACGCCGACGTTCTACGACTGGGCCGAAGGTTTGTCTTATGAAATGCAACAAACAAAGCATGTTTAGGAGAGCCAAGCAATTCGACCGTCGGGCAATGCGCGGCATTTGAAGGTCTTTCGATTTCTTACAACGCTTGGACGACAGTTTCGTGCACAACACGCAAATATGCAATTTGTAAAACACTCCCATACTCGTAAATATTGACTTCCGCCTTTTGGATCTTCGATAAATTTACGATGAGCATTTCTATGATGTTGAAGGTAATGCATACACGTGTTACAATTTGTTCACACCTACTAGGCATCGCAAACGATGCAAACGTCCAAAGCGAAAGAATGCTGCATTAGTGTGCCCTCACATAAAAGAGTGTCAGAAAACATATGCGCTTATGATTGTTGTATGACAAGGGAAACCAGGACCGCGAAGTTTATGTGAAGAGAATTATCCTTTCGAAACATGAAAACTGCGTTGTAACAATCACTGCTAAGCATTATCGGCAATCACACCAATATGAATACCGAAGAAGCCAGTTTCCTTGAAGTTCCTGTACAAGGCAACACCAAGGACCACACCATCATCACGGTCAATTTTCACGAAAGCGTCGAAGCCAAGTAACACATCTCGGAAGGTATTAATATCGGTTAACAAAGCATTTAACGTGTCAGGGAAGGAAAGTGTCTCGCTAAATCGAAAAAACATGCCTTCAATCTGACGCTCTTTTGCCATCCATCGTCGAATCAGTTGATTCAGTCCTTTCGGTGTTACGCGACACGGCCCCATTGAAACATTGTGCCAGTGCGTTTTAAGCAACGCCTCTTCGTCAAGTTCGGCCGTCCATTTAAATGCTTCGCGGTCCTTTTCATCCAGGTGCTTTACGAATAACAACGATAGTTTTTGGATCGCGGGCGAATAAAAGAATTCCCGCTGAAGAGGAGCAAGGAATCGCGCACTAAGTCTGACAATTTTGAGCTGTTCCAAAGCACTCGTAAACTTGTGCATGGGACCTCCGGAAACATGTTTAGTGCAGCATTTCACTCCGCGAGAAGCAAAATGCTCATCAAAATATAGCGTTTCCAGAGACGTTGGCATAATCGGTGCGTATTCCAGGAGTTCCTCTTCGTGAACGTTCGCCTCTAGAACACGTGGTTTGAAGAAGCGCCAAGCAGCGGTGAGTATTCGTTTCATTTCAGCCTTTATCTCGCTTGACGGAGCGGTGGCCGTTGGCTTCAACGTGATGGCCGAGAAGTTCTCGGTAATAATTCCCGCATCAATACGGAGAACGTTGTTTCCAGTAATCGAGGGAACTTTTTCTTCCTTGATCGCTGGTTCGACTGATTCCTCGTCGTCCATTACGTATGCTCCATTGAAAGCGAAGTAGCGAAATTCGGTTTTCGTGGTATTAAGATTCACAAAAATGCCGTTTGTTTGTCGTTTCACTTCCAAATATGAGGCATTGCGCATGAGGAAAACGCGAAGAGACGAGTTGCTGAAGTAGAGCCGAGGCGCATCGGCGCGAGAAGGCGCATGGGCGCATCGGCGCGAGAATGGGTTTTTTTGGTTGCAGCATGCCTGCTACACCAGAGATAGACCAGCGTGCGCGTCAAAGTACCACGAGGAGGAGGAGACGCTAGAGAACCTCAGTCCACCGGAGACAAAGAGCATTTCTGCTCCACCACAGGAGACTTCACGTGGATGTGCCGAGAAGAAGCGTGATAAGAGGCTACTGCGGCGTGGCCATGTGGCTCTGTGCGGTCGCTTTTCTTTTCTTCGTCCGTTATACTGATTCCACGGCAACTCCGTCCGAATTAACGACGGAGGCGCCCTGGCAGAATAAGCGTAAGCGAGTTTGGATATTACAGGGTTATTGTTCGTTCTCCATTGAGAAGCCTGGCTTGACAATCAATGAACCCAAGAAATTGTCTTATTCTAGGATGTCCGAACGAAGACTGGGACATTGGTGATGGCGGAAAATGGTGCTACCGCTTTGCCTTGCCACCGCGGGAGTTCTTCGAGGCACAGCATTATTGTGAAAGTGCTTTGACAAACGGCTCGAAGCTTCTCACCCTCGAAGACGAAACAGAAAACGCGTATATCGTTGGTATGAGAAATAAATTTGCAAGAAAATTCGAAAAATTATTTTAAGGCGAGATCGTCGCCGCTTCTGCATGGATTGCTCTTGTGTACCGCAACAATCGTTGGGTGTGGCTGGATGGTAGCACCCCAACGTTCTTCTACTGGGCTGCAGGTTGGTTTTGTAAACGCCTGCTCATTTATTTGCTTTCTTTTAGGCGAGCCGCGGAACTCGAGCCAACGACAGTGTGCCGCATATCAAGGACCGGCTAAAAACATGTCCTGGGTGACGGTCGAGTGCACATCGAAGCTGGGCACCATTTGCAAGGCCACACCTCCTCTCGGTGTAGCATGAATAAACGCTCGAGATATGTATTATTTCTGGAGCGCAAACCTTTATAATACGTTTTTTTTTCACACGAAGCACTATTGAGCAAAAGTGGCACATGATGAACTCACCTGGAGATTGTTAAGCACCTTTATTCAATCACGCTTGTAATGAGATCTGCATGCACGGAAAAAAAACACTTGCAGCATTTGCCGCAGCCATTTGCGGTTCCAAAAGCAATTCTGCTGCGTCAGACAAACCGCCGTGCTGACCAATGCACACGACAAGGGGGCATCCTCGATAAGAAGCCGGGTCTGCGCTTGCCATGCTTGGTGGCGTGGTTCTCATTTTTTCCTTCGCCATTTCAATCGATTCGACAACGGCCACGACGCAACCCACAACAATAGCATCAATAAGTCGTAAGATCTTTTTTATTGAGCTGCAGAAACCAAACTCTAGCTTGTCCTTATTCGTGGGATTTCGTAAATGGAGGAACTTGGTGCTATCTCTACGAAGATGCTGTAGCACGAGGTTTCTTCGAGGCGCAGCATTTTTGTGAGACGGCAATGACCAGCGGTTCCGTACTTCTCACAATCGACGATGCTGCCGAGAACGACTACATCGTCGGTACGACAGCTGTTACTATTGATCTGCTTATCTAGCTAACATTGGTGAGATATCCACCTGGCTGGCTCTTGTCTATCGTAACAATCGTTGGGTGTGGTACAACGGCAGCACACCTACATTCTACGACTGGAGTCCAGGTAGGGCTTCTTCAAAGTTTTGACAACGTAATTCGTCTCCTATATATAGGTGAACCGCGCAACTCAAGTCAGCGGCAGTGTGCCGCCTACCAAGGGCCAGCTTATGGCATGTCATGGGCGACGTTCGAGTGCACAACGAACAGGGCCACAATTTGCAAGGCCGCGCTTTCACAAACATAAATAAATTCATTAGCAAACGTTCTCAACGCATCAGCTCACTGCTGGGATTCCACCACTAAGGAAGCTATTTTTTGTTCGTAATTCTGATCAGAGTGGTGCTAGATCTCGTTTCTCGATATCGACCCTGCTACGCAAGAGAAACTGACGAGTCGACCAATGTATCATCCGAAAGCGAGGAGCTCGCGATAAGAAACACTGGGTCCAGGCTTGCCATGCGTCGTGGTGTGGCGCTCATTCTTTTCCTTCTTGTTGTTGCCCTCGATTCCGCGACCACCCCGTCTAAGAAACCAACAACGACGACAGCTGAATGGCTAGGTTATTCCTATGGTGCGTACATTTTACAGCATTTATCTAAACCAACATTTAAACCAACGAAAAAGAAGAGTCGTTGAGGCAGTCACATTGCAGAATGCCCCAGTAGGGAGTGGCTAACGAACAACGACGATGTGAACTGGTGCTACTACCTAGATGGCGTCTGGAAAACCCTTTTTGAAGCAATGCATGTTTGCGAGACACTTGCGACTAATTCAACTATCCTAACTATTGATAGTGCTGCCGAGAACGATTTTATTGCCTGTAAGAAACACTTAGTATTTTGATGGTCATTTTTTTAGATACAGGACAGCTGGTCGTCTTTTGGATTGGGTTGAGGTTTCGTGATGGCCGTTGGCAGTGGTTCGACGGGCGTACGCCTAGTTACTCCAACTGGGCTGAGGGCAAGCATTGCAGAAAAAAACGACACATTGAATTTAGGAGAGCCAAGCAATTCGACTACTCGTCAATGTGCGGCGATGGACGCGAAGAGCTTAGGCGGCGGTTGGGTAACAGTCGAATGCACGGCTTCCCTTTGGTACATCTGCAAGGCTGCATCCGTTAAACAAAACACAACGCGACCTCCGTCCACCCTCTCAACGCCCACAACGCCAGCGCCGACAACTACGTCGAGGAGTAACCCAATTTTTTCATGAGCCTGAATACCACTCCAGTTTGTCCTTCGAATGGCAACTGGACCGTACGCCGTCAGTCCTGTTTTCACCACAGTCAGCAAACAAAAGAGCTTTACGAGGCGATTGAGTATTGCAACGCATTTGGCAGCGATTCCGCACTGCTAACCGCTGATGATGAATACGATAACGGCAACCAGATAAGTAAAAAAAATTCTAAATTTTGACCTGCTTCAGTTGACCTGCAACGCATGACAGTCTGGTTCGGACTCGTTCGTCAAGGTGATCATTGGCAGTGGTACGACGGGCGTCCGCTAACGTTCGACGCCACTTGGGCGAATGGTTAAATTTGCTTGAGTCACAAAGACAAACACATTCAGGGGAACCGAACAATTCCACGGATCGAAACTGTACCATTATCAGAGGCTTTTCACAGCCGCCGGGCTATGGCTGGGCAACTGCCGAATGCACAAATCAGCAAAACGTCGTCTGTAAGGCGCCTGTGGTTTATGGTCGCCGTCAGCTTGTGATTGAGAACGACGTGTTCGAGGGTACTGACTGAAAGGCTCTCTATTTCTGACAGTGTTCGCCTATAGGAGATGTTGCAAATAAATAAGAAGCTTCTTTGTGGGAAGAATCAAGATATATTTACCTGAGCCTCCCTCTCGCCTTCAACGATTTGGAAACGACGGTTCAATCTCCAGTCAGTTCTTACTTGGAACGTAGCCGTGAAGCTTGACTCTCCTGCTACACAAGAGAAAATGGCGCGTACCCGACCAATGTACTCTCGCGAAACGAGCGGTCGAGATAAGAAGCATCAGGTTCATGTCGACCATGCTTGGTGTCGTGGGTCTTCTTCTGTTCATCCCTGCCGTTTCGGTCGATTCTGCCACAACTCCGCCTCAATTAGCCACAACGACGGAGTATAACTCGTATCAATACGGTATTTGAAGCTTCTCAATGAATATTTTCAGAATGCCCCACTGCTGACTGGTTTTACAGCACGGAATTGAATTCGTGCTACCTCATGTACCCCGGATACAAGACGCTCTTCGAAGCGATGCATATCTGCGACACTTTTGGTGCCGGTTCTACTCTTGTCACCATTGAAGACGCTGCTGAAAACGAATATCTTGCCTGTATGAAACAAAATCACAAATTTAACTTATTCAGTACATTGTAGATCAAGGCCAATACATCACGTTCTGGATCGGCTTGCGATTTCGTGATGGCCGTTGGCAATGGTTTGACGGTCGTACACCAACTTACCTCAACTGGGCAGCTGGTGAAGCTTGGATGAAAAAATGAAGAGATTTTAGACGAGCCCATCAACTCGACAACTAGACAATGCGCGGCATTAAACAGCAGTAGCGGCGGTTGGGTGACTGTGGAATGCACTACAGCTCTCTACTACGCCTGCAAGGCTCCGCTTTTCTTGACTGGGACACGACCTCCCTCCACTCCCGCACGTTAACGTCGAAAGCCATCGGCGCAAGACTGAGAACTTTGTAACTGAGACGTTGTTCACTACAAGATGTACAGGGTGTCCCAACTGAAGTGGACACATTGTAAAATTCGATTTATCAAACAGGATTCAACCTTTTTTTCCTCGGGTTTGAAGCATTATGCTCGTCCTGAATTGCCATTTTTTGCGGCCATTTTTGCAGAATTGAATCAACCACGAAGAGACTTGAAAGTGAAGAATGTTTCGTAAAGCGCCTCAAGCGGTTTTTCGCTTCTCTTCACTAAAATGGCATTTTTCAAGTGGGCTTGCATTGCCTTTGGGCTCCAAAAGTGACATTTCTTGGTTTTGCTGCCTCCACAATGAGTTGCTTGTGAAGATGAACGTTTTTTGGAAAAAAAACACGAGCTTGAAAAATGTCATTTTCCTGAAAGCAAGCGAAAAACCGCTTAAGGCGCCTTACGAAACATCCTTCACTTTCGAGTCTCTTCGTGATTGATAAAATTCTCAAAAAATGGCCACAAAAATGGCAATTCGGGACGAGCATAATGCTTCAAACCCGAGGAAAAAAGGTTGAATCCTGTTTGATAAATCGAATTTTACAATGTGTCCACTTCAGTTGGGACACCCTGTATTTGTCCGTTGGGGATGCAGTAAATAAAAACCCTTATTGCACAACATCCATAATTCAGTCGTTGCATTTGTCTTTCGCAACAGAATCAGTGTTGAGGCTCCCTTTCACAAATTTCTTCAAAAAGATTTCGCGTGCTGGCGACAACAGTGTTGTTTGCGTCGGTTTTGTTCCCAGCATACGCCTCTTCGAGTGCAAACCAACACAAAGAGTCCACAGGCAGATTTGTTTACTGTTACCAACCAGCCTTTTGTTCATTTCCTGGATCTTGCTTTGATTTTCTTAAGTCAGACATTCAAAACTTGATTAAGTTCGAGGGTCCATTGAAGCGGAATTGAGCAAACCTCGTCCTTCCTACGCAAGAGAACAGTGAATCAATGTACATACCACGAGAAAGAAGAATCGCGATAAGCCACTGCGAGACCGAGCAGACCATGTGTCGTGGCGCGGCGCTTGCTTTTCTGCTTGCAAGTTTCATCGATTCCTCAGTAGTTCTGGCCGCCGAAACGACGGCGACAGTCCCTCCATGGGTGGGAGGTGCGCTTTCTTGACCATTCACGATTCAATTTCTAGTTTGCCCACCTGGATGGGAGAATATCAACAACGAATTCGAGTGGTGCTATAGATTCGATGTTACTAATATGCAAGGTCGCGAGTTTTTCGAAGCGATCCATTTCTGCGAGTCGTTTGGAAGCGGCTCTAAGCTCTTAACAATTAGCGACGCGACGGACAACAACTTCTTTTCGGGTAGGATTCATTCATCTTTTTCTCATCCATAAAGTTGGAACCCAGGGAACGCCATCGTGGATTGGCCTCGTTCGTCGTGACGATCGCTGGGTGTGGTACGACGATGGAAGTTCTCCGTTGTTCTTCGACTGGGCGGATGGTCAGTCAGTTCGTTTTATGAAGATTTTACCAACTTTCAGGAGAGCCCAGTAACTTGACTGCGCAGCAATGCGTAGCTTTTGACGGAAAACGGCCGCGCAATGCCTGGAAAACCATCGGATGCACAAGCCGAAACTTGGTCGTTTGCAAGGCACCCTCTCTTCGTGCAACATCGTCAACATCGACTTTCAACGAACACATCGTTAACTGAAGAAGCCACGATGAGAATCTTTCCGTGGAAGCCTAATGCATGACTCGCTTGCCGTTTTTCTTGCACCGCGCTTGCCTTTTAGAGAATGCTTGCAAATTACTGTCAAATAAAAGCTTTCGCAAATGAAAACCACACTATCGCCAAACAATCCACTCGAAATGCATGCAATAAATCCGGAATTTGTAGATGGTGCCATAGACCAACAAGTCAACCAATGTTCATCAATAACGCTTTGAATTTTTCGTAATTTACCCCTAATGGCAAAATGTTTACGTACTATGGCGCCTGCTAGACGATAGAAAATCGCGCGTGTGGCAGTGCACACATCACTGACGGGAAACCTCGATAAGGGACCTGCGAGTCCGTGAAGGCCATGCGTCGTGGTTTTGCGTTTTTCCTTTTTCTTGCTGCTTCGGTCTATGCGGCGACTCCATTTCAAAAAGTCACAACCACGACGCCGAATTGGGACAAAGGTATGCAAATGTGTATTTATCTTACTGCACTTTTCAGCTTGTCCCTATCAATGGAATGTCGGAAAAGACCTCAAGTCGTGCTACCTTTACGATCTCACTCCTAGAGAATTTTTTGACGCGATTCGTTTTTGTCAGACGCTAGGCTTCGGTTCAGCCTTATTGACGATCGACAACGTCGCTGAGAATGACGACATTAAATGTACATACAGCTTTTCATTGCTACAAAATGCATTTCAAGACCAAATAAATTCCGGCCCACCCGCTTGGACCGGTCTAGTTCGTCATGATAATCGCTGGCAGTTCTACGACGGGAGCATTCCGACGTTTTACGATTGGGCCGAAGGTGAGAGAAAGCTTAAAGAAGATGACTGGTGGCTTTAGGTGAGCCGAGCAACTCGACGGACCGACAATGCGTCATTTTCCCCGGGTTCGCCGGTAAGGACTCGGGGTACGCTTGGGTCACAACTGAATGCACCGCTCTGAACTATGTGATTTGCAAGGCTCCCATGTTTTATTCACCAGAATCAACGTCTGAATTGGATTTAACAACAGATTCGTCTGAGGAAGTCACAACAACGACACCAGACTGGATGCACTATTCAAACGGTTTGCTTGATTGCTAAGCCGACTTTAGAGATCTTCTAGCTTGTGCTAATGGATGGAGTCTCGGTCGTTATAGAAGATGGTGCTACCACTTTGAAATTGCATCTAAAGAGTTCTTCGAGGCGGAACATTTCTGCGAGTCTCTCGGCTACGGCTCTACCATGGCCACAATTGACTCGGCTGCAGATAACGAGGAAATTGCTTGTTTGTGTATACTAAAAAGCTAATTTGAAATAGACGAAGGCCAAGGTCCGCTTTCTTGGTTGGGCCTAAGGCGTCGCAATGGACTTTGGCAGTGGTACGACGGTCGCACTCCAACGTACTTCAATTGGGCTGAGGGTAGGGCTTTGACACAAACTTCATGAACTTCAAACAGGTGAACCGAGCAACTCCACCTCGAAGCAATGCGCCTTGCTTAACGGCAAATACCCGGACAACGGTTGGGTGACTGTCGAATGTACGAGTCGACATGTCTTTGCCTGCATATCGCCGCTCTTCTATAACAGCTCGGAGTCACTTCCAGGGCGAATTTGAGCAAGCACCGAAAATTCTTTCAGTTTTTTACATAATTGTATGGTAAAGACATCGATGAAGATTTTTGAATTTGATTAGTTCGACTGGCTTCCACAAAGTAATGCCAACACAAGTTATGTTCGAGCTTTCTCGCTTCAGCTAGTAGTCTGGATCGTTGAACCCACTTGAGCACAGCCACACGTCTGTTGCATGCCGTTGTTGTCTCGCTTATCTCGAATGAAACCGAGCCTTCGCATGCGCCTGCTAGACCCTGCAGCGAAACGGGATCTGCGAGTTCAATGTACAGGGTGTCCCAGCCGAAACGGTCATTTTGAAAACTCCGTTTTTCGGCCATAACTCAACCATTTTCGCTCAGGTTTGAAGCATTGTGACCGCCATGAATTACGGTATTTTATGGCACATTGAGCGCAGAAACTCTTTGGTGAAAACTTTTCCAAATGATTAAATTCTCTTGAAGGGACAGCACTTTGCCTTGGTTGCATTTTGTTGTGAACTCACTCTGTTC
>JAQIXL010003077.1:0-11266 GCA_034700245.1 Poikilolaimus oxycercus | reverse complement strand
AAAGGCGGTGGAGCCTCGTCCCCTCCAGGTCAGACCCCCTCCCCCTCGCCGCTCCTCCTCCTTCGTCTTCCTCTTCCCCTTCGGTCTTTGAGGTCTCGCTCGAGATCGGCCTCCTCATTCTTCTACCGTCTCCTTCCTTTCTTACTGTAACTCCTTTCTTCAATTTTCTCTTCATTTCTTCCAATTGTTGAAGCTTCTTCCCTCTCTGTGCTGACTGTCCATCTCCTCCTCGAACAGTTGTTGTGTTGCGCCACAAGTCGATGGCCTCGCTAATCCCCTTCTATCACTGTAAGCAGTCGAAGAGGCGCGAGAAGCGTGTCCAGACCGTCGCCCTCCACAATCCCTTTCAACGGTCAAATTCACACCTTTCCCCGACGACGACCGCCGTCCACTCGCACGTCCTCACCTTGTCCCCCTCCTCTCTCCCTTTCCCCTCTCCCGTCCGCTTCCAGTTTCCAAATCCGAGAAATGTATTCAGCCATAAAGAGGGAGGTGGTTAGGGGCTCTCCTTGGGATCCCCTCTTGCTTCCCCTTTCACCTTCTTCATCTTCCTGCTCCTCGACAATCAGAGCTTTATAGTCGGGCTATCGTATATCTCGGGGTGGTCTTTTGAAATGTGACCGCTTCTCTCTGTGAAAGAGAAGCTTGCGCTGCTGGAAGTCGTCTTTGTCATTCGTGGTTGGTGGTTGTTTGATAGTTGTTGTAAGAAGAGGGATTAGTGTGTCGTTAGCTGAGTGGTTGTGGTTGGTGTTGCGCCAGGTGTGAGGAGGCTGGAGAAGGAGGGCGAAGAGGAGCAAATCGCCCTCATTGCTCATTCATCAAGAGACGACCTTTGAGGGCGCCCGCCTCCCTCCCGAAAGGCAACTCGCCTTCCTTCCTTCGAGATCCAGCTGATAGCCCTCCTCATCAAGGGAGATGTTTCTTGCTGTTTTTATTTAGTCTAATAACAACTCTCCAGAAACTTGCATGTTGTATTGTATTGAGATTCTTGGTTGAAACGATCATTTGGAATCAGAAGCATCCACTCCCTGTCGTGCCTCACATAATGGCATTCCGCGTCTCCTTTCAAGTAAACAACAAGAAATACGGTCTTTTCCAGGGTGTAGCAGCGGATCGAGACTCCGCGATGGATACGACGAAGCCGTTGAAGCAGGAGGAGACGCCCGTCTTCCCCTATCCGCCCCTCGACACGAGTGCTCCCTTCGCCTTCTTCGCTCCTCGACCTCCGGCTGCTTTCTTTAGGTATCAAGCTGCTCCTTCTCCCTTTCGAAAGAGGATTCGTTCCCGAGACAGACAGTTTGCGAGTGTGGGAATGTGGAGGGGGGGGGGGGGTGTTGTGGCTGCTCGGCGACACTTCTCTGAGCGACGTCGTCCTCGTCAGGGCGGTGGATGCCATCTGGCCGTCGGCCAACCAAGAAAAAAGCCGCCGAGATTTACGACGATCGAGAGAGGGAAGGGGGAGGAGGGACGTCCGGGAATCCGCCGTCTCTCTCAAGTCGGGGATACGGTAGTCGGAGGGCCCCGCCCCCTTCTTGGCTCGTCTCTCATCTCTCTCTTGCAGTGGAGGAGATAAGGAGATGCTCACGGCGGGCACCTTCGAGTCCGCGACGATGCTCACGGCGAATCCCTGCTTCTATACTCAGAGGTCTCTCTTCCTTCTCTTCCTTCAACTTCTCTTCAGATGGACAACTGAACCAACGACGGCGGCGGCCTACGGCGAGCCCCAGAAATGGACAGCCGCTGCCCAAGCGGACATCTATGCCCATTCACAACTCGTGGCGGCTCCTCAATTCCAGACAGCCGAGGTACTTGCTTCTTGTGGAAGACCGTAGGGCTTCGAGCGCTTTCAGCTTTATCCCACGGACCCCTTCCCCTCCACTTCGCAGCCCTACAAGATCGAGGCCTCCTATTATCCCGGCTCCCTCGTCGCCGCCAATGGCTTCTCCGACTATCAGCACGCCTATCAACATGCTTGGAAGGTTTGAGATCAATGAAGTCCTCCTCACGACCCCTTTGTTCAGGCGCCAAGTTTGAGTGCTCCAACAGTGAAGACCGAGCGATCTTCTTCCACGACGACGACTTCCCGTCTTCCGATCAGCCAGCCCGTCCCCTTCCGCACGGGTCCCGGCACTAACAGTTCGTCCTCTTTCTCTTCTTCCTCAAAAGAGAAAGGCCACCCTGTTTTGAACACATCACCCTTTCTCTTTTTACGATTCGTTCACACCTCGACCCGCAAAGCTGGGAGAGAGACCCGTTTACAACATTGTAAACTTTCCTTGAGAAGAGCAATCGACTCCGAAGACTTGCATGTCTCTTCTGTAACACATCCGCCACGGGTTCCCATGGTTCGCAGAGGGCGCCGCCTGATCCCCCTTGCCTCTGGCAAGGAACACGCGTCTTCCTCAGACTTCTCACCTCGGATTCTGTTCACACTTTTGAGTCCTCTTTGAAGACTTTCGAAACATTCTTCCTCTAGGGAAGATGAAGGTGTGCGCGGCGCGAGTCTCTGCTTTCTCTTCTCACTTCTGTGTGGAAGGAGTGGAGGCAGTCGGCGGAGGGGGGACAGACCGCAGCTTCTTGATTAACGAACGAGTCCCTCCCTTATCATTCTCTCAGTCGGGGTCCTTCTTCGTCAGCCACAACAACTAGTCAATACAAGCCCCCCTTGACTGTTTCAGTCGGCTTGCTAAACCAAGACTTGTCTTAGTGACTGATCACAGGGCAAATGGTCTTTAGATGTGCGAGTCCGAACTCAAGACAAGTATCGAATGGTCTACTCGGATGCGCAGAGATTGGAATTGGAGAAGGAGTTCCACACCTCGAAGTTCATCTCGTCGGAGAGGAAGAGCGAGTTGTCCACGGCCCTCAGTCTGACCGAGAGACAAATCAAGATCTGGTTCCAGAACAGGTTCGTCCTCTCTCTCTTTGGAGTTGTGGTAGGTGAGGTTGTTGATCTCGAGAGGCCCTCGAAGGAGAGGGGGAGGGAGGCGGCTCCCGCGTTATGCAAGAGCAATAAGTTAGCGGGGACGCGGCTGTCCACCTGGCAGGCGGTCCTCTGAGGACACCGACCCCTCCCCCCTTCGAGACTCTCGATTTTATCACTTCTCTCATCATCGACCCACGCTAGACTTTTCCTAAAACGGGACAGCGCGGTTTTGACACGATTTGATATGGCTTCAGAGACTCGCATTGCCACTGAATGCGTTCACTCATCGCACTGGTTGAACTAAAGAGAATCGTTATTCCGGATCGAATCATCTAACCGAACTCCTTTTGCAGAAGAGCGAAGGAGCGTCGAGAAGTAGGCGGCAAGACGAAGGCGCCTCGCGGACTAGTCCTCGGCGGAGTCTAGTCACTTCTCCACTACAGTATCCCTTTCCCCCTCCCATGGACCGTGGCTAGTCTGCAGTCTCCTCTCCCTCTTTCCACTTAGGAATCGTGGTTCTCAGTTTCTTGCTTTAAACACGGGTGTCTCTTGATTCGAGCCCTTCGCCTTCTCTTTCTTTCTTTCTCTCAATTCCTTTTTCTCTTTGTACAAAACTTCTTCTTCACTCATTCCACTTGAGATTACTTGCCCTTGGCATTATCATCTTCTTCTATTTCTTCTTCATTTATTAACTTTGAAGTAAATCATCCTCAACTTACTGAACAGAACCTCGTTGCACACTATTTGCCATTCTCCCGAAACCGTCACTTTCCCGGAGATCTTCTCACGAGGAAGGACACAAAGGTGGATGTATCGATGTCGTCGAGAAGAGAGGGGCTTTGTTCGAGAGAAGACGACCTTTTGTGGCCGCCGGGGGGAAGGGGTCAGGGCCTCCTCTTCCATGCAAATGTCCTCCTCGTCTCTTCCAGCCGCAAATCCCTTCGGTAAACACATAAACAAGCGAGAATCTCCAGGTGAGAATTCCTTCTTTCAGAAGAAGAAGAGGAAGAATAAAGAGAACTCTTTATTCAATCTCTAAGAGGATTGCGGTAGAAGATGTACAGTAAAAAAGGATCTACAGTACTCTGAGTGCTGGAGGGGGGAAGGATGAGCATGGAAATAAGCAGAGGCACAAGACCCGAAGACTACACTCTTCTTTCTCTTTGTAGAAGGACAACCCTAGAGGGTCGAAGAAGGTCATGGAAGATCTACAAGGCACTCCGGGAAAGAAGACAAGCTCTAGGAACTGGAAAGCCGAAAGCTGAAGGTGAAGAAAAAGAAGGAGAAGAGCACGTTTGAGTAACCGTGATGAGTGGAGGAAAGGAGGTGTTTTCGACTATGACTTGGTAGAAGTGAGCAACTGCGACGGGGAAGGAGACAACGAAGAAGAAGATGGAGGGAATGCGAGAAAAGATATGAACAGAAGAAGAATTGGAGAAAGAGAATCATTTTGCTTCGTTCGAATACTTTCGTAAGAGTTGGAGAGGGAGAAGGGAAGGGAAACTCTCTCAGATCTGCTCTTTCCTCTCGTAGAAGATCAAGTAGGCGTTCTTCTTGTCCACGTCGTCCTCGCGCACCTCCTACAAAACAATCGAGTTGTGGTTGCACAGTCCCATAGTAGTCGTCTGCGTTGTCAATTGATATTGTACTTGGCAACTGGACTGGGATATCAATGTGATTGACGACAAAGAGAGGATCATAAAGAGCCGGGGTCGAGCGAGTTCAGCCCGCGCAACGGAAGTTGACTCTCGAGGCGGCAGATGAAAGCGGCGCCAAGGGGGAAGCCTCCTCTGATAAGCGAACGCTCAAGACGGCAGCCCCCACAAATCTTGTTCAACACCTCCAGCCACTCTTTTTACAGGGACGAGCTTTTTCCTCAAAGGATTGCCGTATTGTTGTAAAGAGTCTCAAAGCTGTACGAGGAATATAATGCATCCACTTCTTGATGTTTCTCTTTACGAAAAGGATAAGACAGTTGACTCACCTGAGTGGAACAATCATTGTAGAGAAACCATCGACTGTGGCTCTTCGTGAAGGCGACGAAGTGGCCGGTGTTGAGCTGTCCATAATGATCCTGCAACGAAATCCCCCTCAATACCATATCCTCGATTCTCATATTTTTGAAGAAGACAAGAGACGTTTTTTCGTCCTCGTCCTCCTTATCGGCGGTTCCTTTCGGCTTCGCTTTGAACTGGGAACAGCTGGAGGCTTTTCCCAGGCTCCTGTTCCCTTGTAAAAATGTTCCGACGTGCTGGACGAGCAAGTCTACGGCCCCCGGGAGTCGCGGTTCGCACCCGGCGGCCGCCTCTTCAAACCTTTCATCAACGCCGAGGGGAGGGGAGAAGGAGATAAGTGAGAGGGGAGAAGCTGCCAGCGCCGCCTGCTGCGTCAACACCCGAATTCCTTTCTGACCCGGACGCCGTCTTTTAAGAAGATCTGGGCGGGTCCTTTGTGAATGTTTTCGATTGAAACTTGAAAGGGGAAAGAAGGAGAAACCGCAATGGCGATGCACTCATAGCGATAGGCGAGGGGAGAGTCCGCCGTCTTCCGCGCTTCCGCCGACACGAAGGACGTCGCGTCGAAGTCTCTGCAAGAAACTCTAAAGGAAGAGGGAGGATCGAACTTGAGAGGGAAGTCGACGATCTTCCTCGACTTGCCAATCCGTCTCTCGGCGGCGATGTACTCGAAGCGCTTGAGGTGCACGATCTGAACACCTTCACACTCTTCCAAGGTGGACTTACAAGATATCTCGGCAGTCTCCAGATGTTCATAGTTTTATGTCTCTTCGTCTTCTTCTTGCAAGTATCACACTGTACGACGTCGTCGAGGACTTCAGGCTGGGCGAAGGCAGCGAGGCAGCCGGCGAGAGACGACGGTTGATGGTGGACTCGGAAGGTCTGCGCCACGGACTCGTCGTCGTCGAACGCCTCAACAAGTGTTTCCAAGAATGGGAGACTCTACCAATTCTTGAGCATGATTGTATCGAAGATAGAGGCCGATGGGCACCCAGTCGATGGCCAAGAACTCCTCTCCCACTTTCAAGTCCATCTACAAAAACTTCTTCTTCCTCTTCTCTCACCAGACTAGCATCAGGATCGATGACGCATCCCCTGCAGAATCTCTCGCCGGGACATCTTCCACACCATTCGTGACTTCTGTCCACGATGACAAGAGAGAAGGCGTAACCCTTCTCGTCCAGCTCGCTCCTGAACACTTCCTTCAGAATCTCTAAGGACGAAGATACGAGTCAAGGGCCCGAGAAGCGAGATGGAGGGCTGAGGCGGCGGCGGATGTGGTCGATTCCATAAAACGAGACATCTGAGTGGCCACTTCATCGTAGACTTCCCTGAGTAGAGAAGGGGTTACTGTATTGAGGAAGACTCACTTGGCACTCGCATTGTCCTTCAAGGGAATAGCCAGAGGAACACCGAAGACCGAGGCCACATAGCCACCCGTCGACCCGAGGAAGTACGGCTCGTGGTTGTATTGCTGAAAGGGTTTTCTCTAAAAGGAAACCCCACCAATTTCCTATGCACAGCAATCGTGTAAAGAGGAGAAGAAGATGGCAGTTCCAAGGCATAGAGCCTTGTTCCCGCAGCGATTCTCCCCAGTCGCCAAGTTGCCTCTCCCTCCTTCTTCTCAGGAAGTTCATCTCGCTGAATGTTGAAATACTTCGAGAAAAGGATGACAGACAGTGTAGAGTCCCTGATTGTCGAGGGCGATGAGAGCGAAGTCTTCTCCCGACTTCTTCACTGCTCCTCCTAGAGCTTCTCTCAACGTGGCCACGGAGGCATCCCTCGCAAGTCGAAATCCATACCGAATCGGAGTCTTCTTCTCTCGATGAACAACTAAAGAGTCTCCGAAGTCTTCTCACTCACCGACGACCTGATAGAGGTCGACGTTCTCGAATCCGATGGGAAGACTGAGAGAGGTGAAGATCTCGTAGACACTCGACTCCTCGTGGCATTCCTCGCAGGTGAGAGTAGATCGGAGTTGCCCCGAGAAGAGGTCCGCCATCACACTTCGGTTCGACTTCACGTACTTCTGCCATTCCTGAGAAGAAGTCTTTCATCTTTGGGGAAGAAGGGACCTCCTCGGCTGCTTCCTCGTTGCTCTTCTTCGGCGTCTTCTCTTCCTTGTCTTTCTTCTCCTCCTCCTCCTTCGATTCAATATTTCCATTGCAGACTGAAGCCATCAAAAAACATTCCAAGAAGCTTACGGGGGATCTTGGGTGCTCGATTGAGACAAGTGTGCATTTGGTCGATGAGATAAGAGATGAACTCCTGGCAATCGTGTTGGTCGTTGCCCGAGAATTGAGTCGCCCGTAGAACTTCCTGCACAAGAATTCTTGTCAACTTCCTTCTCCTCACATTGAATCCACTGGGGACGACGCTCCTCTTCCCGCTAGTCCACATCTCCTTGACGAGAGTCGCCAATTCGAGGGTCAACTTGGTTGCAACCACTGAGGGAGTGGGAGAGACGCCTCTGGAACGTCTTCATGCGCTTCCTCCACTCACCCTTTGACCCGTGAGACTTCGTCTTCGTCAAGAAGGAAGTCCACGAGAGGCTTCACATGGGCGAGACATTGGACAGCGGCATTCCTGTAGCAATGGTTGCCCTGGTTGAGGAGTCCCGCCGCTCCGATCTCCGCCCCGAAGTTCGTACTCGCATCTCGAGCTGCTCGACTTGCCACTTCTGCGCCTGCTGCTGCCGCCCGCTGCTCCTCGGGCCAGATCCCCGACTGGAGACTGTCGAAGAAGAAGAAGGTCTCTCACCTTCAAGTCTCGAATCTCGAGAAGGAGTTGTCCCGACTTCTTAACTCCCAACTCGTGGAGGGTCTGCTTCGGGGCATCCAAGAGTTCCCTGGAATTTCTTTACTTTCCTGGAGAAGGCAAGCACCTTTTCTCAGCGGCGATGCCATCGATCCTCTCGGTCCACAGTCTGCACTCAGCCTCTGGATGCAGTTCTAGGCGACATCTGGCCAGCAACTCGTTGATCGTTGTCGCCCTCGAAACCTATTCCATCCAAGTTTCTCTTCTCTTGAAAAAGAGACTTACTTGCATGTAGACCCACGGAGCAGGTGAAGGTTGGCCTTCTTTCAGAGGTCTTCTCATGATAAGAACATCCACGGGATACAGCTCCACTCCCGGTTTGCCTGAGAAGAAGACTCTTTAGAAGAAGAGAAAGAGACCAGTGTCAAAGTACTCGGCAGGCAGTCTCCGTCTCGTGAAAGTGTTGTCCCCGTTGCCTTTCTGTCCGTGCCATCGAAGGAGAGCTTTCCAGAGAACGGGAGGAAGGAAGACGTAGTCTGATCGTTGAAGATCCGGTCGAAGTCTTCCACACTCGGCTGTGATACAAGGATACTAGAAGAATTCTGTTTTCCATCATGAAAGCCAACCTTGGAGCTCCAAGAGGCTGCTTCATCTGAGGAGTTCGATCCGGCTCGAATGGCCGTAGCGTCGAGGGGTGGAGGAGGGCGACCGGTGTTTGTCGCTTCTTCCCATTCTCGATGCCAGGCAGTAGAGGCGACACACCATTCGGAGAGGGGAGCTTCGCGAGCTCGAAGTTCGAAGTTCCTGCAAGAGTCTCTTCACTACTTCGAGAGAGACAAACCCGACAATGTGTCGTTCCACTTGTGGAGACTCGACTTTGAGACCGAGACAGATGTGGCCGACCTGAAGAGGGACTCCTTTCTCTCCTCTTCTTCTTCCTCACCTCGAGGGCCATGGAGTAGCAGACTTGCGTGTAGGCCTCCTTTGTGCTTAAGGCCCAGGTGGCGAAGTCCACAAAAGCCGCCTCCCTTCGAGACAGTTTCAGTTCTTTTCTCTCTTACCTGGACACGCCACTTCCACCGGGACTTGGCACTTCGACACTGCATGATATCGTCCTGTCTTCATCTGCCTAGAGAATCCGGGTTTGATTGATTTCTCATTGAGAGTGAAAAAGGAAATCAATGAGTGGAAGACAGACCACTTTGAGATTCTCGTAGAGGTCTTCCAGCTCTTCTTGATTCAATCGGTTATCGCCGTCTGCATCCCAAAGCTTCGCGAGAACTGCAAATGATGAAGGACTTGAGAAGATGCTTACAAGAGAGTCTGGAAGGGAAGGGTCCCCGACACATGGCCGAGACGGCGCAGACCAACTCGCGGAAGTCCAACTGCAAGTTCCTTCAACAAAATCAAGAAGTCTACCATTCCATCTCTATTCTCATCCATGGCTCGAAAAAGTCGAAGGAGGAAGTCGGCGGGGAAGGCGCCGCCCGTCGCCTCGGCCCAAGTCGCCGATGTCACCTGAAGAGTCTTCTTCTTATTAGCTTCTTCTCACTTTGCAGACGGCTCTGTCGCTGATGGTCATGAAGACCTTCTCGAGTTCCTTGATCTCCGTCACCGAGAGATGCGTCACATAAGACATCACCTGAAAGGAGAATGAATGTCTTTTGAAAGAAGATTCTGTGCTTTGTTGATTGTATTCTCAAGGGGAAAGAGACCTCGTAGAAGGAGATGAAGCCATCATTCTCCTTTCGAGTTAGAAGCGGCGGCCTCAAGCCCCAAGTGGCGAACTCGCTCAGAGATTCAGCGAAGCCTGAACTCGAAGCTGTAAAGGGGAAGAAGAGACGCACCGTTCTGTACAGCCTCGACACGACAGATGCCGACGAGGCCGGTGAGGAGAGTGTCGAAGCTGAGGGTCTCGGCTCCTCGACTCATGTACACGAAGAGCTTCCGTCTCTTCTCCTCACTGCACTCCGAGATTTCCTTTGAAAGACGCTAGGGGACATGCCTGATGGGGGCATTAGCGAGGACGTCCTTGCAGAAGCCGTCGAAGCTCATTTGTCCTTTCTTGTAGCGACTCAAATAGGCTCGTCGAATTCGTTCGTACTCATCCTCGGATACTGAACAGCGTCTCTCTTGAAAGAACCGAGATCTTACGATATTCTTTGGCTTGATTGACGGAGAGATGAGGATGAGCTCCGTCGGCGGAGGAGGCGCCTTGGCTGCCCATCATCGTCTTCAACGACTGCCACATCCTCCTTCTTGCTTCTCCTTCTAACTCATCTAAACTGGTCGAGTTGAGACAGGAGACGAGACTCTTCCTACATGACGATCTAATTATGAAAAGAGGCGTTAAGTGGAGGAGACTGGAGGATTAGCTTATCATCTGACTCGCCGTTGATTTACGAGTTCGCAGCTCCTCGAGACGAATAACGACGACGACACCTCCTCCCTCTCTCATAATCCCTTTGCCGCCAATAGTCATCGTGCAGCTTGTGGTGAATTTCAATTGGCACTAGATTCTTTTATCCAAATCCGAGAAGGAAACAACAACAAACAACAATGATAGCACAAACGTTGTAAGAACCGTAGAACTCTGCTTTGGACTTCGTTGAAGGTTATGCTTCTCGAGTGTTCTTCAAGACTAGATCCAAGAGAGACGAGTCGGAGTCCCGCTCTGTCGCTAACCGTCGAGCTGTCTTCCTGAAGAGGCTTCAGTAGAACTTAAAAGACAAACCGAAATGCGTAAACAATTTGGGGAAGCTTGTTCACTCGGACACAGCGAGCTGCATTCGCCTCGGTGAAGGGATCCTCCACAACGAGTGGATAAGAAGCGTTGGCTGGTTGTGTCGACCTAGAAAAGGACATTTCACTTAAAGTAAAGTGATTACCTGAGGATCCTTGTCCCTTTTCCAACAGAGATCGCAAATTGAGAGAAGTTGAAATGAGAGTAATAGTCGAAGAACTGCACGAGGAGATCCGCTACTCTCTGTGTATTTCTTTCCCAGACTGAACACAAATCTTGACCTTGACTCAAGCAATTCGTACCTCCGAGATTCGGTAGGGCTTCATCAAAGCGTAGTCCCGAGAAACTTGCTTCTTTCGAGAACCTCGTCGGAAAGAGGCGAACCAAGTTGGGGAGAACGGACGGCTGCGTCGCCGATTGCAGAAAGTGTACCACCATGAGCATCAATGGATAACTAAACCGAACTAAGCCTCACAACACCGACGAACCTGTTGAGCGTTCCGTGAACAGAACTGTTGATGTCGTTTGCCTTAGCCCATGCCTTCACAGCGTGTGCCAGTACTGCGAATCGCGGTTCAATCCTGCAAATGTCAAAGACAAGAATCTCTTCCACCTCGTCAAGTAATGAAGAAGATGAGAGTTGTACAAGCTATTCGTGTTGTTGTAGCTGATGTCCACATCGATGGCGCTCCAAAACCCGTTGCACACCGCCGTACTTATCTTCATGCTGATAATAGGAACCTGAACGATTTCATACGTTTCAAAAAGAATTCACTCACGGCAGCCTTGATCGGGAAGCACTGGACTATCCTCGAACCATCACGA
>JAQIXL010003076.1:0-11275 GCA_034700245.1 Poikilolaimus oxycercus | reverse complement strand
CGAACATTTTGACACCAATAACTCCCCGAAAAGCGCCAAATTGACGAAAATCAAAATGTTCTAGAAAGTCGACCGGACTGCTCCTTTAACACCCCTGGTTGGTAGATAAATTTCGCCGGGTTGGTTTATGGCCTAAGAGCTGTGTCAACCAGAGTAAAAAAAATCCTTTTGGAGGGCAGTCTTAAGGAGTCGCTGTGTGGTGCTGAATGTTTGTTCTCTTGGTCAACAGCATGCGATTGATGTAGGGTTTGTGGGAAGGAAACAATGAATACAAAAGCCCGCAAACAGCAAAAAAGGAAGCGTTGGTGAAACCGTTCACTCAGCAATGACGAAGTGAAGAACGGCGTGTCAGACTCGCGCACCTGAGAACTTTTTGAAGACGCCACTAGATCCAAAAGAGTCGATAGATAAGCGAAAGTTCAAATTCAACCTGTTGGGTCTCAAATTTTCACACTGCCGGTCATTTGTTTGAGGAATTTAACTCTCTTCTTTACTCATCTAACCGTTCTTCATTATAGCCCGCCTTATCAATTGCTTATGTGCTTGCTGAGATTCACTTTAACCGGTAGAATGGCGACAGCGCGGATTGCCCCTTGAAGGATGTGGCCTGGCACGTTCTTGTTTGCCAACTATGGATTTCTAAGCGGGCAAGGCCACAGCAGGTGTCGTCGCGTTAGTGTGAGAAGAGAGACAGGAAAGCCATGAAGAGAGTTGAGGCGGCGATAGGCCTCATAACAGCAAACATGAAATGTGACAAAGTGTTGGGCCTTGCCATATTGTCCATCGCTGGTGACGACGCCGCCCATTCTTGTTAGTGCGCCGAAAAACTTTCCGGATCGTCCACATGTTCGCATTTTCTATTGAAAAGGAGTCAATCGAAACATTTTCTTTTTGTTCACTTTGTTGGTCTTTAAACGGCCGGCTTCATAAAATCTGTGTTTGACGTCGGAAATTTTGAGCCAGCGTGCAACCCCGGCCTTCTTCCACTTACGGAATAAGTCTATGAGCGCGCATAAGCGCGCATTTCTCTGCTTCCACGCAGCCGGTTTCATTCGGCCTGAAGGTTGGAGGGGTTTCCCCTTCGTGCGGAGCCGGCAGACGTCACAGTGATGTGGTCTCTTTGTGCTTTCACGTTGCACACCTCTTCGGTTTCCTGTGTTGTGCGTCTCGTAGGCTTTCCTTGTTCGTGTGGCGCAAAAAAAGTTGTCAATGACGTTTCTCATTGCAATGTGGGCGCAGGTTCGTGCAAATCAGAACCATTCTGGAGACAGTCGTCGACCGGTCTGACGAAGAACCGCATTTCTATCTTTGTCTTCTCTCTGACGAAGTGAACCAGCGACTGTTCCCTTCTTCACCCGCTTTGATCATTGGCGGAATATGGCTGTTGGCGGTGCTGTATGTTTTTCGGTTCAAGAAAGCTTCTTATTAGTTCATCGCATCATCAAGAGATGACCAAATTCGGCCACCAGTTCGCCCTCCACTCACCTCTTACGTCATTCTACTCACGAGTATGGCTTGTATTGGCGGCCTACTCTTCGGCTATGACACCGGGGTTATTTCCAGGTGGCGCAACAAAATGCAATACAAACTCGTTTCAGCGCGATGCTCTACTTGCCTGACAACAAGGGCATGGACAATTTAAGCACGTTCTGGCAGGAGCTCATCGTATCTATTACGCCAGGCATGGCAGGGATTGGCTCCCTTGTTGCCGGTGAGACTTCACTACACAAAGACCCACGTTCAGGTCGTGCGAGTGATCTGTACGGACGGCGCGCAGTTATCCTACTAGCCAGCCTCTTTTTCACCGTCGGGGCCGTGGTTTGTGCAAGCGCTTTGGAGCGCTGGACGCTCGTCATAGGGAGAATCATCTTTGGAATAGCTGTCGGTTAGCGATGATGCATGAAAGTGTTTTAGAACTCCTGCTAGCATAGAGAAAGAGAGAGAACTGCTAGGGTTGGGAATCGGGCGGTCCGGAAGCCCGAAGGCCCGACTTTTTGAAAAGCCCCGAAAATCCCGATAACCCAACTTTTGAGAGACCGAACAGCCCGAAGTCGAAAGAGCCACCGGATGGTTTCAGCAGAGACAGTCAAAAAGACGACTATATTGATTGCTCTAAAACTATCGCGCCGCAGAAACGGCGGAACCGCCGCGGCGGAAGCGGAAGCAGCATTTTTTGGTGGCGAAAGCAGAATAGGCAGAAGCGGCAGCGAAAACGGCGGAAGCCGCGGAAACAGCTTTTCTGACTGTCTCTTTCATTTTTAGTGTCAAAGAAGAGTTTTTCATTCAAATTGACTCTGCAAACCTCACAATGTTGAGTACAGACTCTTTTTTCCCTTAGAAGGTCGTAGTAATGGACCCGAATGAGAATGGGCAGGCAGGCTGGATGGACTCTGCTCAATAGGATTTGTTGTGATCATTGGGAAGGTATCGCCACGGACACCATGTGAACACACAAAGAGACTTGGTGAACAGAAGAGTAAGTAGGGAGACTTCATCAAGAAATGCTACGGATAGCATAGTATCTCCACTACTCTTAGCGGAAGACCCTCTCGCTCTCACTAAACGCTTACTCCTTCGGCAATCTGGAACGTTTGGAAGGTTTGCAGACGTCCGAACTCTGAGAGGTTTTCAGACACTCTAAGGTTCAGACACTCTTTCTCCGAATTCCATTTTGGCTCTGAAAAAGTTCAACTTCGCTTTTCTAACACTAAGGATACTTCTTCCCGTTCCGCCTCAAAGATTTCATTTTGAACGATGATTCTCTTGAGTTTGAGTTCTATCGCTTTGTAACGATAAGGTGCTGACTGACCCCGGCCAGGCTCAGGGCACCGAGCCACTCCCCGAGAACTGGAAGCTGGGTGCTGGGCTCTGCCCCCGCGTACGGCAGCCCTTTCTCCACCTCTGTCAACTTGTTCCTTGTCCCGTTCTTGTGAAGAAAAGTAGAAATCTCGCATAATGAATCCCCCACATCACCACTCAGTAGAAAGTACAAGAGCGTGCCTGGGTTTGGCGACCACATAATTCCCATCCCGACAGCTTGCTGTCCGTCATTGAGACTACTAGAACTTCAGTCTAATGGCCTGTTCTTTGTCAGTGTTAGAAGGAAACTCGACGGCAGATCTGTGGTTTCAAGAAGCCAATAACGGCTGTCAGTAACAAATCCCGCTTTTCTTGAAACAACAGCTAGGTAACTCTCAAAAATATTCTGCATTCTCTAACGATGTTCGCTGTTTCCTTTGGGTTCTGCTCAATTCAGCTCGTCTAACGGCACTCTCTCAGGAAGTGGCGGTGGGCTGAAAAGGTCGCTCGACTGACAGGAGACAGTTTGTTGAGCCAGAAAGAACTGTTCAATCCAGAGGCGGTATGCACGAAAACTCCCTGGGAGAAAAATGAACTCCCGGGAATTCCTAAGGGGAGAACGACCAGTCGACTTAGAAATGCTTTGCGTTCCGCCCGTTCAAATAAGCCGCACATAAGGAATGACCGAGTTAATGCGATTCTAAGTTGATCGGGAGTTTTGAAAACTCCCCAAGGGGGTCGCCGGGGGAGTTTGGTACAAATGAAGCTAAACCAACACTTCTTTAGCAAAATTCATTGCACCAACATTACGAAAGAACAAAAGTTGAGTCAGAGAAAAGAAAGAGTAAGAGACGTCGTCGCCAAAGTTGGACGCCCCAGTGCGCCGTCCACACTGCTACTCTCGGTCTTGCGTCTCCTCTCGCAGCTCCCACTGCAAATCGAGCAATTAGTTGACTGAAAAGAGAACAATTTCACTAACCTCAAATCTTGAAGAACATTGAAGGGCTAGGCGCTCTTCGCGGCTTCACAAAAAGGTTCCCAGCAATTTCGGCAACACCACTGCAAGTCGAGTAATTAGTTGGTTGAAAAGAGAAGAATGCTACCTCAAAAGTAAGTTGATATGATGCGTCTTTGGAAGGCACTTCCATTGCCAGCAAAAGTTTGATCGTCGTCACTTGTATCACCGGATTCGTCGTCGCTGCTTGAGTCATCATCATCTTCGGAAAATGCAGGCTCGTTTGAAGCGATAGCAAGATTTCGGAGACACACGCAGCTGCCAATGATCTTGGAAGTCTTCAGCGGATCGTAACGAGATTCGGTGTGAAGTAGATGAAATTGCCTCTTGAGGGTTCCGATTGCATTCTCGATTACGACTCGGCCAGCGCATACGGCCTTCGTGTAGTTTGTCTCGGCTCGCGTAACCGGACTAAGCAAAGGCTTGAGAAAAAAACGTTCGGCTCCGTAGGCGCTGTCGCCAATAAGAATACCCGGAACGGCGGCTTGAGACAATCGACGATACAGGTCCGACAGCTTGAACACTCGCGAGTCGTGTGATCGGCCAGGGAACCTCGCGTTGTAGTATATGAACGACTGATCGAATGTGCACACAACCATAGCGTTGATTGAATGATATCCTTTTCGATTTGCGTAATCCGCTTCATGTTGAGACGGCGCTAGAAGTCGAACATGTGTTCCATCTATTGCACCAACGATGCCGGGAATACTTGTGACGTTCTCGAAGTGCGTGATCGCTTCTTGATAGCGAATGCCTGTCGGCCATTGGATGAAGTCCGCTTGATGCGACATCATAGAGTCGAGAAATGCGGACAAGGCGCGACTGACAGCCTGATCCACTCCAAGCATCGTCGAGACTTGAATTTGAAAGGTGTTGCCGGCGAGGACGGCAAGCGCCAAGCATACTTGCTGCGAAACGAGCAGTGCCGATGCTCGGGCAGTGGGGCGCTCAAGATCATCGCGTAGTACATCGCATAAGAACATGAAGGTGGTCTTCGTGAAACGAAATCTCTTGCGAAATTCTTCGTCGAGAAGAGCGTCGAGTGGCACGGTCCTATCGCGGTATATCCGCGGAACTGGGAGTCCTTGAAGACGAGCGTCTCGCCTTGCTCTGTCTATGTCATCCATCTCTAAAACCACGAATTTATTTAGCAGTGAAGTGACGCACACTTGATATTCAAGCGAAACGAACAAATAATCGAGCATGAAGCAAAAATAACGGGAGCGAGCAAAATCTAAGCAACATGGGAAGACACAATCAATGTGTTTCAATCATTAGACGAGGGCATATTAAGGGGATCGACGTTGTTCTTCAGCAACTTCACTCGAATCTCGTGTTCGATTCTTTGCTGAGCGATCTTCTCCTCAAGCTGCCGCTTCTTTAGCACGTGAAGTTCGGTCGTTTGTTCTCTGCGTATCTTCGCCGAGACAATCTCTTCGCGCAAGAGCTCTTCGCGTAGCTCGTCGACGGTGTCTATGGATGCAGTCGACGCTTTTGGAATGTTTGCAATCGCTCAGCGAGCGACTTCGGCTTCTTTCGAGAAAGGCGCGCCTCCTTGTGACTTGTACTCGGCTTGTCGTTATCCCGAGACGACGTGACTTGATCGTTCGGTGAAGTTTCATCAATCTTCGCCTCCATTGCACCGGGAATACCGGCAATCTTGACCGCCGCGTGCAATTCGTCTTCAATCAGACGACCAGCATCTGTCAGCGGAAGGGGTGCGCGTGCTTCTCCACCGCCTGTCTTCTTTTGCTCCTTCTTCTCCAATGAAAGTCTTCCAGTAACTTTCCGCATCTCATATTTCAGACGTTCTCTGATTTGAGCCGAAGTGCGTCTCGGAAATCCCATTTCGGCAAGCTTTTCAGCCCAAGTGGATTGAAAGCGACTTTGGTTCGTCCCTTTCGTTTTCTTTGAACCCTCGTCGAATTTGGCCTCGTATTGAGCTCTATTTTCTTGCCACAGCTTCACCAATTCGACTTGCTCCTCCTTCGAAAATCGTATTGTTTTGTTGTCCTCTTCGAAGAGAGACGGCGCTCCGTCTTCCTCGGCCACTGAAATGCCTCATGTACGATCGCTATTTGTTGTGTGTCGTTATGTTTAGCCCCCCACTCTCTATCCCTAGCTCTAAGCTCCAAATCACCCACCCCCGAGTATGAAACAAAAAAAAATTAAAAAAACGAAAGCTATGCATCGAACGCTGCTTGGTAAATCAAAGCCACAAATTTCAAGAGTCATCCCATCACTTTCGTGGATTGTAAGCTACTCGAAATCTTCTTCAATCTCAAAAAAAGCGAGACGCCTATGACCTACGTTCTTTCGAAAAATGCGAGCGTAGTAAAAATGACAAACTTTTCTGTGTAGACGACGTTCACCGATGCCGAAAGTCGCGTCGAAGTTCTTCGCACCTGCAAATACTTATGAAAACTGACGCGAGTGAAAATGAGACAGTTTACGCCTAGAAAATTGAGAGAAGATGCGCAGAGAACCAGCAATAAAACACAAAACAAACCTTTCGTTGAGACGCCCGTCGATGAGACCCGCCTCGTGACTCGCCCAGTCACTTGAATACTCGCTGCAAGCAGGCATCGCTTAATTTCATCACCAAGATACAAGTGCACAAGAGATAACGCGAAAATAGGACGGGTACTGGCGAAAGATTGAAGGAAATGGTCAAGAATTATGAAAGAAAGGCCAAAATAATTGGGCATGCCCCCTCCCGCTTACGCGTTCCGTCAACTTCTACGGCTAGGAAGCATAAACTTAGTTCGCAAGCGAAATTGGGCAGCAAGAAAGCGAGAAACACGTGAAAGAAAGGAGAATCACATCGAAAGAGAAACCGAAACATTTTCTGGCGCCCATTTAGGCGCGCGCGCCGAAACACCACAATTGCGTCAAGGGAACTTCGCCTGGCGCACGTTCCTCGCGGCTTGTATTCCAACACCATTCGGGATTGTTGTTGGCTTTGTGGCGAACGGATGAACGGGCTTTCATCGTCTTGCATACGTCTTAGCATGAGCATCTCATTTTAGGAATGTATTCAAGAAACCGGTCGATCTCCCCCAGGGAGTTCTGTCGGGGAGATTCCTAGATCGTTCTAGTTCATTTTGAACTCCCAGGGAGTTCATTTTTCTCCCAGGGAGTTTTCGTGCATACCGCCTCAGGTAGCCTGGTAAATTGATAGTTTCCATGGGTCTTCTGCGGCTCACACTTGAGCCCCTTACAATTAGGTGGACGGAAGAAGAGGAGACTAGGGTTTGGCAATCTTGCTATCGAACCCTTCCCCTATCTTCTCTTTCTTTGTCTTACAAAAAGAACTCCTCGTCGCAGGAACGAAGCCACCTATGCTAAACTTCTCGACCATTGTTACGACCTTGTTTGGGGAGCACCATTCCCGCACAAAAAAAGTCTGTACTAGGGTTGGCTTTCGGGATCGAAAATTGGAATTTTCGGGATTCGGGATTATCGGGATTTCAGAGCTATAATCGGGATTCCAAAAAATAGGGATTTTCGGGATAAAATGTCTGAAAAACGCCTGCTTCAAACATGCGCGCTTGAAAATGTTCACTAATAAAAAGGTAGTCTGTCAAAAGCAACTCAGCAACTCAGCAAACTTTTGACAACTGCGGAGTCTGATTGGAGAGCATTACTAATTGGCAACGTCCAGTCCCTTTCGGCGTCACCAGAGGCGAAGATCTAAAGACATCACTGCTGTGAGCATTTCTTATTTGCAGTCAATGGAACTCAAGCATTCGATTTTTCCATGAGAGAGCTTGTTTTCTCAGCTCTGAGAAGATGCAACTTGACAAGCAATTTTCTTCTCCCTGTCCTGACTTCCAGTTAGCTTGAATAACAGACAACTATGCTTCCTAATTGCGATATCAATGATGCCAAAACAAACCCATATTCCGAGCAAAATCAAGAGGAAACTTCATCTCAGTGAAAGGGAGTTTGCTGAGCGCGCGCGAAAAGTTTCTCTTATAGTACTGACAACGGTGATTTTTGCATTCAATTTCGGGATTGCTCAAACTTTCTATCGGAATTATCGGGATTCGAGATTTTCAGGATTAGGAAAAATCGGGATTTTAGGGATTCGGTATTATCGGGATTTCAAAGTTTTGGGATAATCGGGATTCGGGAATTTCGGGATTCCAAAAAATCGGGATAATCCAAATTTTTCGGGATCGGGATCGGGATCCCGGCTAACCCTATGTAGTCTGTACTCAACATCGTGAGGTTTGCAGAGTCAATTTGAATGAAAAACTCTTCTTTGACACTAAAAATGAAAGAGACAGTCAGAAAAGCTGTTTCCGCGGCTTCCGCCGTCTCCGCTTCCGCTTCCGCCTTCCGCCAATTCTGCTTCCGCCACCAAAAAATGCTGCTTCCGCTTCCGCTTCCACTTCCGACGCTTCGGCTTTCGCCGTAGCGGTCTGTCTGTTTCTGCGGCGCCTAAAACTATGAAGGCCTCTGGCAGAAGCAAGATTGCTATTAGCGCTGGTCTTCGTTGTTCGCTCCTCAGAGAGCGAGACCACATGCAAATTCACAGATTATATCTTGTAAATTTAGCTCAGCATATCGAAAAGCCTGAAAAGCCTGATTTTTTGAGAAGCCCGAAAAGCCCGAAAACCCGATAGACCGACTTTTCCAAAGGCTCGTAAACAGGGCTGTGCTGGTACCCGGTACCCGGTACCAAGGCTGGGTGAAGAATGGTTTTTTAAATTCGAAAAACGAAAAACGAAAAATGGAAAAAAAGGTGCCCAATTCGACAAACGAAAAATCATCTTCTGAAAATAAAAACAAAATTTTCGGTTCTAAAACCCACTTCAAGATCGAAAAAAGAGCCAAAAGATATCTCTCAACCTTCAATGTCACTATATTGAGGGGGAAAATAACGGTTAAGTTCCCCGCGCGACTACTTCAAATGGCAAAAATATGCTCAATAAAATTGTTTCGTCAACTGGAAAACGCATTTTTTCATCATTAAAGCCAGCTATTAGCTCAAAAGATTTTCGTCTTTGTTTTCGATTTTGCCCCGAAAAATCGAAAACGAAAAAATTCTCCCAAAAAACGCAAAAAAATTGAAAAACGAACAGTGAAAATCGAAAAATAGTCCCAGCCCTGCCCGGTATCCGATACCCGGAATAAAGTCTTTCATCGAGCGTTTCGTGCTTATTTGAGACTGAAAATGATTTATTTTTGCTTAAAAAGTGGTGAAACCCGTCAACGTTGAGCGAAATTTTCCTCCCCGTTGGGGTAAGTGGTGCCTCACTACCCGGTACCTGCTACCTGGTACCCGGTACCCGGCTTTTTGGCGAAAATTACCCGGCACCCGGTGCCCGGTTGGGAAAAATTTACTACCTGTACAGCCCGAAAACCCGACCTTTTGAGCCCGATTCCCAACCCTACTAACTGCATATGTTAAATGTAATCACTCGACCCATTTTTAGGCTACGCCTCGATGATCACTCCGGTTTTCATCAGCGAAGGCGCGCCGGCACACATGCGGGGAACCCTTGTAACCGTCTATCAGTTCATGATCACCTTCGGTCTAGCTATCGCCAATGTGTTGGCCGTTGGATTTGCGCACATAGATCCCAGCAATATCGGCTGGCGCCTAATGTTTGGGTTTGCCGCTTTGCCGGCTATTCTCCAGGTCTAACCAAGCGGTTGAAAATATAGATTTCCTTCTTTAGTTAATTGGGTTTCTCTTTCTTCCCGACACGCCACGTTTTCTTGTGAACCAAGGAAGGTACTATCCTAAGAGCCGTCTCAATCATATGCAGATTGAAGGAAGCAGAAGAAGTTCTTGCGAAAGTCTACGGCGGCTCCGAGGAATGGATTCAATACGATCTTCGAGAAATACTAGAAGTTAAACGTCGTGAACGAGAGGCTAAGAAACAGTATGGTAGGACGTTAGCGCTCTCGTTTTCATCGTTACGGTTCAGGAGAGCGCATCGTCTTCTTTCGTATTTTACAAACGCCACATGTCCGCAAGGCGTTGCTCATCGGTTGTTCTCTTTCGATGTGGCAGCAACTGGCAGGCATCAACACCATTTTGCAAGTGTCCTTTTATTAACTCACATTGTTTCGTGTTAAAGGTATTACACGGGGACAATAATTCGCTCCGCGGGTATCACTGACAAGATTCTGACCATCTGGATCTCTTGCGGTATTTCCGGTTAGTTATGCATGTTCTTCAAATAAAGTGCACACCTTCTCTCACGCATAAACCACCCTACGCATGTTATAGGCGTACTGTCCATTGGGACCATTATCCCCATGCGTTTGATTGAGCGACTGGGGCGACGCATACTTCTTCTCTGGTCACTGGCCGGAACAATCATCTCCCTTCTGCTAATGGGTACCTCGTTTCTCATCATCAACAAGGTTCGCTTTGTCTTTTTCCTCTGAAGCAGTCTTTTAGGATTCCCCCGAAATATATCCATGGCATCGTTATGATAGCTTCAACTGGTCTAACGACGTCAAAAACTCAACCATTGCATACTGTGCTAGCTTCTCGTAAGAACCCAGTGCGAGGCTGAACTGAGAATCCAGAAATTGTGACTATTGCGTAACTTCGTCGGCATGTGGCTTCTGTTTTCCGGCAGGCGACGAAACACGAGGCGAATGTGTGCCGATTTCGAGTAGAGACGCAACTACGGCGATAATTGGATTGTGTGCGACGAATTCCGACGCTGTTCAACTTGATCCGAGTTTCTGCAACACCAAATACACAGCGTTACCGATTATTGTGATGATCGTCTATTTGCTGTTCTTTTCCTTTGGTTTGCAGGCTCAACGCCGATTGCACGCCGATTGCAAAGCTTTCAGGAATGGGACCGATACCTTGGGTTTACAACGCGGAAATCTATCCACTATGGGCTCGAAGTACTTGCGTTTCCATTTCTACGCTCACGAACTGGTCCTTCAACTTGCTTGTGTCGTTGACGTTTCTTTCACTTAGCGAAGCGATTACCAAATTCGGTAATTATGCAAGTGGTGATCAAGCGATTCAGGGTCGTTCTATTTCTATGCCTTCATTTCAACAATTGGACTTGTGCTTTTCTACCTTTTTGTGCCCGAAACGAAAGGACTCGAAATCGAGGAAGTGGAAAAATTATTTATGACATCAAAGGCGCGAGCACTTCTTGAACAACGAGAGTCAATCGTCTCGAAACAGAAAATGCCAACTATTTCAACGTTCTAGTTGGGCAGCGTTCTAGTCAACGTTCTACTCAGTTGTATCACCAATTAGCACGCGGATCTTTAAGTTGATCAAGTTGCATTGTACTCTAATGGAGCAAATTCTAAATCAGTCAATCTGCCATTTGTCACTGCGATATGTTTCTGAATTACGCCAAACTTTACGCGCTGGCAAATCAATTAATGTCCTTAGTACTATATAAAGTTCATCCCATTGTGACATTGTCGCATTTTTTTCTACAGAGACGTCGTACGAGTCCA
>JAQIXL010003075.1:0-11275 GCA_034700245.1 Poikilolaimus oxycercus | reverse complement strand
GCTTGGAGTAGCAAGGGTGGGACGTCTGGACAAAAAAAGTGTCACGTTGACCCACGATCGTCTGTAGTATAGTTAATGTTGCGGACTAAGTGTGGAAGTGAGATCAACGAGGCTTATTCAGGCGCTTCTCGCTTGCTGACAATTTTCTTTGTGAACACTCAAGCGACAAACTTGCTTTGTGCGAGCTTTATCGCTCTTGCAGGCGAGACCGCGCCTGCAAGAGCTGAAGTCGAAAAAGTAAATGTCTTCTGCCCTTTGCTTGACATTCGTCGATAGTTTCTGCTTTGCGAGAAGCAAAAAAGTTCGCGAAAGTTCTACATTGCAGTCAACAATGAAAAAGACTAGTATTGACGGTGTTGGCAATCGATATTCTGTGACCTTCTTTGACATCTTCCCTAGAGATGACCTTCACTCACAATATGAGCGTATTTTCGGCGAGCAGAATGTCGCTTCGCCTCTATCTTTCGCTATTGATTCCGACGACGCTCTCCGTTTCATTTGTGAGTTTGTTCGAAATATTTCAGTTATCGTCGGACCAGCGGGAATTTCCTCAAAAAAACGTTGTTCTGCAATGTTGACCACGTTGCAGATCAACGTTTTTGTGGGAAGTATTTACTGGTCTGACTTTAGAGATATTGTCCCGACATCGTTCACGAAGCCTTCGTCGAGTACTACTCGCGCATAGCACCAAATGTAACGATGTTTGACGAAATAGTAAGTTTTCAGAATCGCTTGCCCAAATATTGTTCCAGTTGACTGACTATGACCTGTATCGCAGTGATCTTCCTCGTGCTATCGCTTCACACTTTGTGTATCCCATGTTCCTTAACGGAGCTCCTCGGCAACAGATCAAACATGCGCGAAATGTCGCTTATGAAAAGGTACGGTTCGTGCAACTTTGGGTTTACGATCAGTTTCGCAAAGATCTACCAATAGAAAAATAGATTTTTGTCATGGCTTTCAGAGTTTTGTTGAAAATATCACACTCATGACGCCAGAAACGCTGCTTTACAAAGAGGTTTGAAAATTTTTGAAAGATTTATCGATTTGAAATCAGATAGCACTCTCGGAACTACATCGAAATCCTTCTCGACTGAGTTTGGCTCGCGTATTTGCATCCATTATTCGGAACGAAACAGCAAGTGGTAAGAATCGAACAAGCGGCGTTTTTTCCTGTTTTAGATCTCTTTCTTACCTTCAAGGACCATTTCAAGCCTTTAGTGTTATTTTCAAGCGCTTATTCGAATCTTTTCTATTACCAAGAAGTTGGAACATCGATTTACGATATGGTTTTGCGAGTGGCTCCTGATATGCGCGATTACCTCTTTAATGCTGGTTGGAGAAAAGACGACGACTTCATGCCAAAGTCAAAGTGTGTCTGTAAACCAAATGAGCTCCGCTGTAACTGACGTCTGAAAATTTCCTAATAGCTCCAATTTTGGCATTGCGACAAATTGTTTGAAGAAAAACATTGAATAACATATCCTCAAGCGATTACCAGCGCACTGTCTCAAATACCCAAGTGCCACTCTTTCATCTTTCAACTTGTTTCCATGTGAGGAACCTTCGATACTCAGCTTTGTCATAAAATTGATGGTCTATGATGTTGCTCTCACAATCAGTCCTTCTTCTTTGGGTGTTGAACCATGTGCAAGCTCGTGATTGCAAGCCGGATGATTTAGAACGTTTGCTTTGTGGTAAGCAAGTTTTACGCCGGGTTAGTTGAGAAAGTTGGAATACAAAAGTCTAAATTGTGCATTGTACAGATCGAGTAGTGACGACAAGACCAACAACTGACTCGACTGGTTGTGAGACTCAACAAGTCATGCGCAAGTACGTAGAGCACGTGCTCGCAAATCTCCGAGAGCTGCCGCGATAAGGCTCGCCACTCGGGTTTACAGCTCTTCGACTCTACGCGGGTTTTTATGGGGTAAACGTATACTCGAGGACGAGTCTCTCCCCTCGGGTTGTTTATGAGAGTCAGAAAAATGCGAATTTACGAATTCGGATTGTTTGCTGCGGCTTTCAATCGACCTCGTAACAATTGGCGGGTGTGCTATGTAATCTTTTGTTGTCCAACACACTTCAGGGATTCTCTAAGAACCGTGCCGGCTATAATGGTATCTGAAACACGACTCGAATGTCTTGCAGAGGCAAACGTTATCAAACGTCTGGGTCGGCCCATTGATACACGCGCTGTTGGATCAGGTCAACTATCAATGAAAGCAGTTCGTCACTCGAGAAGTGTCGTGGTCTTTACGCTAGTGCTTGTGATTTTGTTTGCCGTTTGGGTGACAAGGTGGCCGCTTAGTTGGCGCTTTTTCTCATCAGAAATGGATGTGTGCGTCATTTCAGTGAAGGGGTAAGAAAAGAGTGGTTTGTGCTCACTTGACGATTTCTTCACGAGGCCGTCGTATCATCCTTTCACCTTATCAAAGCACGCGAGAGAGGGAGACGAGGGCATTGATTCGGTCGCTGCATTCATTGACGGCGCGCGCTAGTTGACTCTCGTCTCTCAATTTTGGGAGTACATAAATCTTACTTTTACAATAACTTCTTGATTCCTTAAGTTGGTAAGCCGTAGAACTCCCTCCCTGTGCTTGCCATAGGCTGTAGAAGGGTGCGCTGTCTGTACTTTTATGGAACTAACTGAAGACCTTTCCGCTCAAGCTGTTCCTTTTATAGCTTTTCGGCGATAAGTTTTTAAAGGCCTGCGCATGAAATTAAGATGAAGAAGAAGGGTTGGCGGTTTGAATCAGTTTCCGCGTGTGCGAATGGGCGAACCCAATAGTGGCTGTGCTCCCCCCCCCCCCCCATCCACTTCGACGTAAAGAAGTGATAGCGTGACCTGAGAATGGAGACGGGGGCCGCCGTGTTTATTGACATTCCAGCAAGAGGGATGCCTGGTATCATTTCTCCCCCAGCTAGCTCTCGGATGATGCGACCGTGGCAACAGCTGTTGTTGTCCTCGTAGACGAGTCGAGTCTCAGCCATCGAGACAGTCCAGTTGGGAGGAACGCGCGAATTGCTGCCCTCATTTGACCCGAGAGCATGATGTAAAGCCATGGATTGAGAGCCTTTTGACGCTTCGATAAGAGAAACGGCCAGTTTGCCTTACCGTTGAGAGTCCGGCGCATGTGATGCCCGTCAAATGAAATAGTAACGATTGCTGTTGAATGAACAACGGCAGCCAGTCGTTGTACATGCCGATCGCGAAAATGACGAGCACCGACCAACTTAGAGAAAGTCTCTGTGTGTTCGCATTTAGAATTTTCTTACCATATCACAAAGGCAGTAATCATTGTGGCAAAGAGACGGTTCATTCTCTGATGGAGAGCCAAGGCGGCCAGGCGCTGAATGATCCCATTTGTGTAGCGAAACTCAATGAAGCCTTACCCGTTTGTGAGTCGCCGCCGTGCTGAGAAGTTCGGCGGACTGAAAACGACTTCTTCAAAATTCTCTTCTTGCACACTCACCCGGCGGACCCCGAGGCTTATAGAGGAGTAGCAGAAAATCATGACCCCCGCAGGGGCAAAATATTCAACCGCGATGATGTAAGAGGTATACGGTATGGCGAAATCACCGTGCACGCTGAGATCCATACGACACGTGTCCGCGCACATTGCTTTCGACCGTGCAATTTCCGTCAACCAGAAACTGGGAAAGAAGGACGCCAACGAGAATGTGTACACCGCCTGAAAGATAGCGCTTCTTTGCAAAGCTGAACGCCTTACTCCAAGAAGCCCAAATGCCTCGGGTATAGTGCATGCCCGTCGATGCGGGAAGATGGTGAGGCGGAATCTCTCAATAGCTATAAGCATGAGAGTATTCGTGGAACATAAAGCAAACACATCCTGCTTGCCAAATGAATTGGGGGTATACGGTAAAGCTTACGGTAAAGCAGACGACAGTGCAGAAGACAGCTGGCACAACCCACTGAATGTTGATGTCTTGAAACAGGGTTACGGCGCCAAGGAAGCAGCTGAGAACGTCTGTCACCGATATCGCAGCACAGAATACATTTGTTGGTGTTCTTAGAGAACTGCAATTAGTAAAATTAGAGTTCTAAGCAAAAAGAGTACTTCTTACGGCGTTCGCAAAATTGCTGTAAACACGAGTGAGTTTCCAATGGTGGAAAAGAGCGCGATCAAAGAGTAGATGGTGAAGAAGACGGCAGCCACGGATCGGAGAATGCCGTACCATCCATAACTAGTAAAGAGGAAATCGTAAAGATCCGTGCCGTTGAGGCACTCTTTGGGCGTCATCCTCCTGAAAGCTGCAAGAATCTATTTCGTTCAAATCAGTACATGAAACACAAGCCGGAACACGAAGAAGCCATCACGGCTCATGTAGAGTATGCTAGTTCTCAATGATGGCAGGCGTGGCCGGTGACGGCGAGTTCTTGCTTCAAACGCGTGCCACACGCGATCACCAGGCTGCTTTTCTCGACTGCTTTTAGGGATTTCCTGCTTGAAAAGCTGGACTTGTGTTCAATCAAGTCGCCTTTGTAGCTTCAGCTTCTCCGCGCCTTCCATACATCTCACGCACGCCATCTCTGCTTGAGACACCGCGCGACTTTTCTTGATAGGGAGAGAGGAGTGAAGAGGCGCGTCACGACCGGCGCCCCTCGCGGCATTCGCCGACTTCTGTCAGTCAAACCAAGCCGGAAGACCCTGAACTTTTATGGCTACGCTCGATCCGAAAACGCCATCTCTATCATAGAGCGCACACACTCTAACAGTCGAGCAGATGAGCATCTTACGAGTAAAATGCATCGTCCGACAAGTAAAGACAACGTTGTCAGTGACGACAGTGTTTGCCGTTAACACAAAACAAGTAGCAATTAGCAACTGTGATGGAGTCTGCTGTACATATGTAGTTTCCTTTACATGACTTCGTTGAATGAATCATTGAATGAGTAAACAGACGACTGCAATCTTCCCTACATCGTCGTGATCCATGAAGAAGACTCACCGACTCATCAAAATCGGCCGAATGAGGTTCATCCTCGCCTCTTCTGGTTCACACAAGAAGCACGTGATTCGAGGACATTGCTCTCGAAATGAGGCGTTCTGTGATAAGAATACGGTACTCCGACATCGAGCAGGTATAAAGGCGCGGCTTCGGCTAGAACTCCTCACTTTGGCTCTTGAAGCTCCTCGGAAGAATGTCGCTCTCTGGTCTCGTGCTCATCATTGGCAGCGTCCTTCTCGTTCTGGTGCGTTTTGTTTTGTTAGCATTGATGAAGAGTGACTGTGTGAACCAAAGCCATCACTATTCATTCGAGTTGTGTTAGCTGTCAAAACACGTACCTTATCCAGGCATTTGCTTTCAATTGTGAAGAGAAAACGCCAGTTAGAAAATCATTCGTTTCATTGAACGAATTGTAACAACCACAATTTAGAGATACCTAAAAGCAAAATCGTTAAAGAAGGAAGTTTTCTTCTACCAGTATCGCAAGTGTTGTTGTAGCCGTCTGCTGCCTCTCCCATCGACTCGGCCAGCGACAACACCGGCATCGAGAAGCCTGTGGTCATCCTCCACTCCGGCATCGAGCAACCTGTGGCCATTCTCCACTCCGGCATCGAGCAGCCTGTGGCCATCCTCCACTCCGGCATCGAGCAGCCTGCGGCCATCCTCCACTCCGGCTTCGAGCAGCCTGTGGCCATTCTCCACTCCGGCATCGAGCAGCCTGTGGCCATCCTCCACCCCGGCATCGAGCAGCCTGCGGCCATCTTCCACTCCGGCTTCGAGCAGCGTACGGCCATCCTCCACTCCGGCTTCGAGCTTCCTCAGGTATCCAGAGCGATTCGCATCACATTTGGTCTTCTTAAAGGACCAGAAGGAGCTTCACGGCAACCAACCCGGCAACTCGTTCAGCACGGTCAAGCTCATAGGCGACTTCGAGATCGACAAGAAGTCCGAGACGCACCTCGACAGCAACTTCGAGAAGCTCGTCAAGGACGCCGTCAGCGGCGGCACTGGAGGGCGTGCAGGGCCTGGCCACTCCTGCACTTGCCCTCCGCTCTGCTTGTGTCTGTAGATTAGACGAATAAAGATTTTAAGTGGAGACTTACTTGAAGCAGGAATTCACAAGAAGTCTCAAAGTCGATGACATGCCACGTACAGAGCGAGGCAGGCGACTCGGAAACGTTTGATAGGAAAAAGCCAGTGACATGACAGCTAGAAACGGTGTTTCTCAGAAGCGTTCTTTCCATGATGATACTTACAATTTACTCGGTTCGGGAAACGATCTCCATGGGAAGAAGAATCATCGTAACTTCCTCTGCAGCGTCATTTGCCAACAAGAGCAATGAGTGGAAAGAAAAACTTCTGAAGAGCGGGAAGCGAATAAAATAGCAGAGAGAAGCGTCCCGCAGTCGAGGCACATGCCGGTGCGTTCAGTCAATGACGAGAAGATTGATTGATAAGATGATCACACTCTAGGCAGTGCTGTATTTTCAATGAGTTCTGGGTTTTTATCATCGACGTCGCATTAGCACCACTCTTATTGCCATCGAGAGATCTGATGATAAGCAACTGCTGGGCGCCATAAAATGGAGAAAGCCAGCTTCTCGACGTCATGAGTTTGGTCTGCTCCTCAAAGTGCATCGATGACGAGAAGACGAAGACAGCCTCTGTCTCGGTGCTTATCACTCGAGACCGACGATTAGGCTTGAGCTTGGCAACAGTTGTTTTTGTTTTCCCTCAACTGAAAAAAAAGAAAGAGAACGGTTGTGTCACTCGCCAGATTGTTTTCATTCATGTGAACATTTTGTCGCTCGCCATTTGAACCAGCCACGGAAGTGAAGATCTAGAAGTGCGAGATGGCTGGAAAGAATAGGTAGTAGGAGAAGCGGAGCACACGAGCTGAATGATTGAAAAATTGACAGTCATTTGCAAGCAAACCTCTTGCAATGCAATGCGGAGTCTTCTCGTGTGGCTGCAGACACAATTGATCGTCATGATCGATCAAAGGTGCGTGAAACTGAGGGCGAACGGGGCTAGGAAGAGAGAGGGAAGGAAAAGAGAGTCGTCCCAGAACCGGCAGTGTGAGAATGGGGAGACCGCGGCTTCGGGGAAAGAGGCGAGACCAGCTGTGAGATAAGACCCCCGACTCGAGGAGCTGGCGTTCGGCCCTTGTACCCAGTTCATCAACCTCAACATCAACCTCATCCATGTACTAATCGCGGTTGAAAACAGGCAGGCCGAGTAAGTCTCGACTGTACCCGATACGTCCTATCGAATCAGTTGCATGCAAGCATTACGCACATCTGGGCATTCGAAGAAATGTTCATCGCAGTACCGGTAGATTCTATTCGACTGCGGGTTATTTCCGCTCCCACAGTTACGTGAATGAGGAGCTTTTCTTACGACACTACGTTCTCGTTCGTCTATCATTCACCGCCTTGAGGTCTGCGTTTAAGTCATGAGCTTGGGCGCATGAAACTGTTCAGTTTTCCTGCGCTCATCCTCTTTGACAACCTGAAAGTCAGGTGAAAATCAGATTGGAGATCGTCAGAGGCGCTTCAAGAGAGAAAATCGTCGACTCGAGTGAGTCACTTCGACTGCTCGACGGTCGTCCTCCTTCCCCCGGCCGAGCGTCTTATCAAGGATGCACCCTCGTCTCTCTTCCCCCTTCCTTCCTGAAAGAGGAGAAGAGAGTTTTTTGCAGTATTATTTTATGGCGATGCGTTTGTTAATCCCTATGCTTCGGCTCGCACTCTGATGTCCCCCTCTCCGAAAGCTTTTCAGCTAATCGCCCTTCTTCTGTCTTCACACTCTCTCGCCTTTAGCAACATTCCGTCGCGTCCTCGGGTCACGATTTTCCCATGCGTTGTCTGCTCCCGACTGCCTCAGTCCTTATCTGAGTTGTGCGTCGCTTCTCGAGTCTGGCAGTAAAGGGGTTTCGGAGAGGGGCCGACCTCTGGACAACGTTCAGATTTCTGCGAGGGACAAATGCACGAGAAACTTGCGATTTCATGGATTTCTGAACAAAATTCGATGTTTCAAGTCGTGAGAATCTGAAGCTCATCACTTTTAAGACATTTGAGAGGGATTAGCTGAGTGCTGAATTAACTATTGTACGTGCAGAATGCCGATCTTCCTCCTAAATGAGCCGTGGGAAGGAGAGGGCGGAGGGCGGAAGGGGGGGGGGGATGAGGGGGATTTGCTGGTGATGGCGAGGCGACAGACGATGATTGGGAAAGGAACATCGTCGCCGTCGCCGCCTCATCTGTAAAGGGCGACGCGTGGCCGACGAAAGAGGGACTAAAAAGAAGAAGGGGGTTGATTGACAGACGAGCGCGTGAAAGGGGATCTTCGCTTTACAATGGAATCAATAAACAAAAATCATCATCGTCTAGCGGATAATCTTCATTCTCATGGTCGTTCAGAGGCAGTCAGGCTGTGAGACCGGAACTTTGCGAACGGCCATCGAAACCCAAAGAAAAGGAAAATACCAGGCTTCTTCTCATAATTACTCGATTCGCATGCAGTTCCTGCCTCAGATTTATCCAGAGTTAGCTGGCTAGACGTTTTCAACTCGTCAACAAGGCGCCTCGTTTGTAAAAGCGCGAAAAATGAAACATTTTTCGTCGTAATATTTCTCTTCTCTCTCCCCTTCGTGGTGGCTTATCAGTGACTCGAGGGTGCCAAAAAAGTTGGTTTTTTATCAGGTCGTCCTTTTCACCCTTTCCAAATTGTGAGTGACAGGCTGAAAGCTTCTTTCTCATTAGAAATTCAGTCTCGGATTCAACCAAAGTTGGGTGATGGCTCAAAACAACCCTGTGTCAGCTTCTAGAGAAAAAGCTCTTCTTCTTCTTTTTAAGAACGCCATTTCATATGAAGCTCATGTAAGAAATCTTGTCGATTCTCGAGATGCATCTCGGTTTTGAGATTGAGGCTCCGATGATAGTTTTGTCTAGAAGCCTCGAATTGTTTTTGACCAACTGGATATCGCAAGCCTTGTTCGGGTTTGTTGGCGGTAGTCAAATACGCGTTCTAGTCTTATTTCGTTTTCAAATCGCATCGGTCAGTCGCGCTCCTAAATAGCTAGACTATGCACCTGAATCGCTTTGCACGTCGCCTCTAACAGCCGAGGCAGAGCCAGATCCAAAAACTCTGTTCAATGTCTCTCATTGCAACGTTGACCGCTCGATTATGTCTAGGACGTTGTTCTCACTTTCCCAGTGCTTTGTGCTTCTCGTTTGTGTGCATCCCGAGTCAGCGCCCCGGGGGACCTTATCTAGACGCCCGCCTTGAGGAGTGGAGAAGAGCGAGGGCGTCGAAGGGGGGTCAGCAAGTGTGTAGAAAGTGCTAACAGCTGATTTTTTTGTAGTCTTGAAAATTGCGAACGATCTGTATCTCCGATTTGGAACCAAGGACGCTGGGTTGACTTGAGGTTTGTTTTAATGAAGTTTGCGAAACATTTCGCTCTCATGTGAGACGAAGGAAAGAAATTCGTCATTCACAAAAACGGTAGAATGAAATGGAGAACGTACAGAGATGAAAGGCTCGACGCCGTCTTCACAGCTCAACAGGTGAAGGATCCCATCCTCGGACAGAGATCTCTTCCCTCTCTCCTTTGGTTCTCCTCCTTCCTCATTTTATGCTTCAGTGGTGCTGATAAAGGATCAACCCGTGGTTCAAGCGGCACGTGCATTGAGCGTGGCGCCGCTGCGACTCAGCTTCCACCCCACACGCCATTCCCGCCAGGGAACGAGACATACGGGGCGGTGCAAAGGAAGGGAAGAAAGAACAGGAACGAGCTCAGTCGTGTCACGTGGCCGTCTAATCAGAAGCGCGGGTCGTTGTGACGTCCGACCCGAGACGAGACTAGCAGGCAGACAGAGGCGCACTATGCTTGTGATGCATTCATCACATTGCCGTAATTTCCGTCATTTAGAGTTCAACGAGAATGTTGTTTTCCGTCGTGATGTCATCAGTGAGACTGCTAGCGAATGAAGAGGGATACATAGACCATTCGGAAGTTGGGAAGTGAGGATGTGGGTGAGAGAGGAAGACTTCGGTTTTAAAAAAACTATTGATTCCTAGTGACGAACAAATTGTCGGTGAACATTTATGTTGCTCGTTTCAATCATGGATCATGCAGTCCGCTCCACTCTTCAAAAATCTCTTCTTTTTTCTTTGCTTCTACCTCCTCAGTGAAGGAACTGTAGCCGATCGAAATCCTAGCAACGCCGCGCTGGAGCGCCTATTGCAGTCGCTGCTGCTCTTATGGCGTGAGCTGATCGACGATTCAATGAATAACGTAGAGACAATGAAGTGCAAATGCTATGATGCCTATGGAGAAGAAATCCAGCCTTGCTACTGTCATCATCCGTCGTAAATACGGCGACGAAGGTTTTGCCAATAAAAGCTTCATAAGTTTGTGTGAATATTCTAGAGCACACTTTTGACCATTTCCACAGCGAGCCGGATTGGGGCCACCCTCGCATTTCGTTACTGAAAACATGTAAGTCTTCTGAAAGTGCATGCCAGTTATGTGTCACACTGAACACGAAACAGAATCTGTCCATACGCCGTTTCATGATTCGGTGCATGAGGACTCCATTCAATCCGCGAGTTTCCGATCTAGCCATGCTGATTCACGAAAACAAGCTTCCCTCCGTCGTTCCTCACTTGGCTGTTACGAGAAAACAGAATCTCACCGTATAAAAGCGAAAACAGCACCGTTCAAGCAAGCACCATGGCCTTCCACAACGTTCTTCTGCCTATTCTGGCTCTTCTGGCCGTCGCTGTCTACGCCGGCGACTTTGGTCTTCCCTTCGTTCGCGATGCTGATCGCGAAGTGAAGCACGCGTTCTTCAACATCGTCAGCAACACAAGTCTGTCGACGGAGCAAGTTCAGTCCGAGCTCCGTCAATTTGGCGCCGCCCTCGGACCGACGATTGAGGTTTGGCACAAATATTTATTTTCTTGCATGTTTTGCAGGCTGAAGTGAACAACTTTGTCAACAACCAGACAGCCCTGGCTAGCGTCATCCAGCAGGCGCAGCGCTATGGAAAGTGATTGCTCTAATAACTCTTCTTGGTTTAAAAAACGCTTGCCTTTTCTTGAATAAATTCTTTACAAGTTTATTGAATTCGCTTCTTATTCTGCCTGAGAATATCGGCCTTCTTCTTTTTTTTTGTATGCACGCCCTCAAAACTACTGCCGCACAACCTTCAGCGCGCTGTAATATGTGCCTTGTTCCCATCTTCGTGCTTTTCGCTGTAAGACCCTACCGTATCCTCTTGCTGCGTGCGCACGC
>JAQIXL010003074.1:0-11286 GCA_034700245.1 Poikilolaimus oxycercus | reverse complement strand
TGAAGTCAGAATCGCCCAGAAGAGCACAAAGGCCACTACGGTTGAGACAATGCTTTCAGCTGCCTAAATCTCGGAGTTGAAGTCGCTGGCTTCTATGCTTACTCGAACAATAAGTAGCGGATAGATGAGGCATTTCAGCTCTTCCTTGATTCCCAGGCTTGCCATCCAGGAAAAGAAGTCGTAGAGAGCTACGACGCAGATGAGTGGGACGAGTGGGAAGTCCAAAAAGACGCCGACGACGAAGAGGAGCATTGACTTGGTTCCTTCGTGGGCAAGTGAGTCTTCAACGCCGACCTGAAGTTTCAGCTTTTGAAGAAAATCAGAAAACTGGCCTTCTTTCCCTGTCGAACGAAGGCGCGACTCATTTTTCGAAATCGCGGAGAGTCTTCCAGCTCGGCCGCTGTTTCTTCATGTGCAGATGCCTCATCGCTGTCCGCCATCTCGATATCCTCGGGCTTGGCGGTCATCGTTCAGTTGTAGCCTTTAACGTCTGCATTAACGAAATATTAAGTGTCAAGAAAGGGGAGAGAATAAAAAGAGAAGAACGAAGCGGACAGCCTGTTCAATCGACATCGATTCGAGCCCCAGTGTTTCTCTCACTGCCACTGCCCTTCTGAAGGTCAGAGTCCCGGCTGAAGGGAGAGACTATTTGTCATTTCAAGACTGACCAAGTTTTCTGTGCACACTGTTGCGATGAATCGATTCGGGTTCACTCTTCATTAAAACGCTCTCGATCAACCACAATAAAAATTTCTCTGTGTTTTATTTTATGGCACGTTAATGAAACCCATCTGCTCAAACAACATTGAAACTATGCAACTTGGTCAGTCTCCGATGTCTTCGATTTATCTTGTCTTGATCAACAAAATCGCGCAAGGAGAGCAAGAGCGTAACCAATCTGCAAAATTTTGCTCTTGCTGTGAAACTGACCTCGTAGCAAAGTAAAACAAATAGTTGATAACGACGAGCCACATGAAGACCTTCTTCACCGTGTTCAACGGATGATACCATTCGAGGAAGGTGACAATGTACTCCGGCGTCTTCCACCCGTAAGCGTCAATGGTTTTGCTTTCAAAGAAGAAAGCTGTCAATAGAAAATAGGCAAGAAGGGAATAGGAGACCAGCTCCGCTAACTGAAAATAACTTCACTTTTGTTGAAGAACCTTACTCTAAGGAGAATCAATGGAATTGCCAGCCATCGTTGTCTTCTCCTCAGCCCAATATAGGCCAACAAAGTGAATAAAGCATAGGTTCCTAATAAGCCGAGGACGAACAGCAATGAAGCGTCCAGAAACACGGCTATCATAACCACAAGGAAGAGGTGGCCCCATTCGGTGACGACCGTCTTTTCAAAGGCAAACTGAAAACGGTCTTTGCTTCGAGGTAAAACCTTCTTGCCTTGTATAATCGACGACACAATGATCGGATGCCTTCGGCGGAATCGTCATCGCTTGGAGCCTCGGCTGGCTCATCGTCGACCCAAACAATCGCTTGCGGCTTTGATGTCGAACAAGCGGTTGGATTGTGGCCTTCTTCTTCTTCTTGTTCACTACTGGGCATCCTGTCTGAAATGCTCACTTTGCCATCTGATTGTGTCCCATTCATGAAACAAGAGCGAGTGAATGATTCTCTAAAAGGGTTTCTTTGAAACGAATACAATTTTCAAAAAAGCCAAATTCGAGAAGAAGCGGACTATCCAGGAAATGTTTTTCATACGGAACGCGAGAAACTCAATCAATAGAAAGGAGCGACTGGAGGGTTGGACAATGTCTGTTTTGGCTGTGCCACCCTCGCTGGGCCGCGATCGACCCGCCGGTGCGCGCGCGTCACCGCGGCCCGCCTGCCGCCGCCACAAACAGGGCTCATGCAGACGTGCAAATATTCTCTCTCTGCAGGCGCCTCTCCCTGCACCCCCTCGTCGTCGCCGAGAGTCGCTATCATGACGGCTTGACCCCTTCAAGAGATCTTTGAGGTGCTAAATAAACAAGAAAGGAACAAAACAATGACTCAGCAGGGAGTGAAAGTGGAAGGATGATGATGGGGATGAAAGACAAAGAAGGGCACTAGTGCGAGCGAAGACAGCCGCGGACGACTGACGCGTCGCGTAACCTTGACGAAGAGAGCCTCGCCGCACACATCGGTCGAGATCGGACATCAAACACAACGGATTGTCTTTCTATCGAAAGCGCACGCTACATCACTTACAGACTATGGCATTTTATCTATTTACCACGCAGATGAGACTTATTTGACAAGCAAGGCATGACTCATCGACGAGCATGTGATGAAGGTCCGTAGTTGGCTCCTCTTGCTCGGTTTCCTTCTTCCATCGCCGGGATGGGAGCCGGCTCAAGCTCCACCTCGTCGTTGCTAAGCAATTTCCAGAGTAATTAGAGGAAACCTCTTGATTTGGACTATCCTCCCGTTGTCGGTGTGGTCAAGAGGCACCATCTTCACAACGCGTTTGCCTTTGGGGAGCCTAAAAGAGAACGGCTCAGTTGCTATTCTGTGCGTTTTTTTCGGCTCACTTGAAATCAGCCGTGGTTGCTGATGGATCCGGATGATGGCGGGCAGCTGCCTCTTCACTGTAGATCGCATGAGTATCGCCTCCGAAGAAGGCGTCACGAGAAATGGGTGGAACACTGGCAAAGGCTTGGTCCACAAGATCGTAACCGACCTGAAATTCATCAAACTGAATTTTGTTTGATGGAACAGTGAAAACAAACACGTCAGCTCAGGGCGGACTACAAAACAAATGTTCAAAAAGTTATGATTCTTCCCCAAAACATACACTTAAATTCCGATCGAGCAGCCAGTTGGTCTCGAAGTCATCGTCGTCCTCGCCAAACGGATTCAAGAGATGCAACGCGACGTTCATCCATGCGTAATAGACGACGAATTCAATAACAGCCATCCACGGGAAGTAATAATTCCACTGAAAGACTTTCACTTGAATATCTTAAAGCTTACTCCATCACCAGAAGCACCGCCGTGAGCATTTCTCTTCGCAACACGATGCACCTCTTCCAGTTCCCTTGGCGGATTGACAATCACATATTGCCTTGAGAAGAGAGAAAAGAAGAAATAGGCATTGACAGCGAAGAGAATGAGCTGTGGATAGACCAACGGGATGGGCACGCGGCTGAGACGACGCAGCTTCTCGACGCCGTAGCGAAAGTTCTTGATTTCCTAAAAGAGCCACCTCGATCTCCTCCATCAAAGCACTTTTGTGTCACCGACAAAACTTCAAAAGAGAAACTCACATGAACAACCGCTTCATGTGCAATGTCGCTCATAATGAAGCCCTCCTCGTGCGCCTTGTTAGCTAACGACATGGCCCACTGAAAAGGCAACCAGTACATCGAGTGGCCGGCTTTGAGCTTCCGCATCAAGACCATTTCTTCGGTCAGCATGAAACCTATTCGATCAGAATTGAAAGGTCGACAAACCTGCCGAGACGACCGTTTCCAGAACCGGCAGTCGTCTTTTGACTTGAACAGAAATGTTTCGAAAGTTCATCAATTGACCGAGAACGCAATAGCGGATGATTGTTCGTCGCAGGAGGCGGGCTCTTTCACTTTGACCATGAACGTGAGTAGCGACGATGAGTCCAACGCTGTTCTCGTTCTCACATGAAACCTCTGACTCACTTGTCGATGATGCCTATCTGTTTGAGGATCTCGTCCCATCGATGCACCACAGTCTTCACGAAGAAACCGAGAATCAAGCAGAGGGGAATCCATTCCATGCCCTTTTCGCAGTACTTGAGAATACCCGTTAAGTTACTGAAAGAACTCAAAATAGTGAAAACCAAACTCTTGATGGTCTTCATTTAGCAGATGCCGATAGACAAAGTACACGACGTAGTACAAAATGATCCAACAGACAAGTTCAATAAAGATGGCCTTGTAAACGGAGCCACGCCATCGGAAAAGGATCCGAAAGATGGAGGTCCAATCGGCATTAGCGAAGTCGGGATGATAGTTGATGGTCATCTCTCGACTCCGGCAAGGGAAGAAGACCGAAAGAGCTCCGAATCAATGAAACAGTCACAGGCAAAGGAGGCAGAGGGCTGTCTGGTCGAATTCGGCAAGGCAGCACCCAGGAGAGGACCAATAACCTTGAGGGTGCAGGGCGGGAATAGGGCTGGTTCTTCAGGTTCTCCAAGGGAAGTGTGCCCTTTCAGACTGACGAGGTGCCGTGCGAACGGGTTGCTGCCGGTTGGGGTCCACCTTAGGAGTTGTGGAGAAAAACCAATTTTCGGCGTATTGGATGCTCAAGGAGAATTGTCACTTTGGTGTTCTATCGAATCGATTGACTTCGTGACGAATTGACACCATGAAGAGGGTGAAAAAACTAAATACTTGAATTCTCAATTTTTCCTACTCCTTCACAACCATTCGACTCCACAGTAAGAGATCAGTGACCAGAAATACTGGTCAATTAAATTTGCACACGTATCCGTCCATGCAAATCCTCTCAATTATCGCTGGTTCACCGCTGAAGCCGTTCTGATCGGAGCCATTTGTTTCGTTTTGCAAGTGCTGAAAGGCACTCATGTTGGAACTGTATTCGAAAGGGATTTGGGGGACTTGAGCTTGACGTCGCTCCTAGGCGGTCTTCTTCGGCTCCGAGAGCAGCTTCGACTTCTCCTCCTCGTCGGCGGCCGGGTCGACGGCGATGCCCAGTTTGCCTGCACTCCTCTTTTAGCCTTTGTCCTCTCAAGTACCGAGAATGTCGTCCTGGAAGCGACGAGCGGCCATGATCTTCTGTGCCAGGTTCACCTTCTCGAGGATCGAACGCAGTTGGCGCTCAATCTGAGAATGCCTCTTTTAGAGAGGGAAGAGGGAAGAGACGGTGTAGGTGGTGACGAAATAGTTGGCGTAGGCGAGGGCGAGGATGGGCAGCGAGCAGATGAGCGCCACGAGGATGCCGAGCGAGGCGAAGGCCGACCACTGCGCCACCGCCTTCACGAGCGCTCCTTCAATTGACTGAAATGGAAGAGTTGAGGAAGAGAGAAGAGGGAAAACAAACCATTCTGAAGCGCTGACGTCCACAAAATCATGAATTTGGAAGATTCTAATCGCTAATTCATGCGAGTAGCAATGGAAACAATTCAAAGGAGAGAAATTTGCCTTGAGCTGCATCCATCGGTAATGGTCCTCAACTGAACAGAGCCTTCAACGCAGTTCACTACGCAGAATCTGGTGGAGAAGAAGAAAACCACGTCGCAATTGATGCGAATCTTTCAATAGTGCACATTTCGCGAGAAAAAAAATCTTTGAATTCGTAGCGTGCACGACGCACCAGACCGCAAACGGTCAAAGGGGAGCCTTTGCTGTTGCACCAGCTGCACGCTGCTAGCCGCTGACCCTCGCAAAACAAACATGCATGGAAGGATAAAGGTTTGAGGAGCCGGCATTTGAACACAGCTCGTGGCTTCATCACAGATTCGTCCAGCTTCAAGAAATAATGCTCTTCCTCATTGTGCTGTTGGCCGCCTTCAGCCCCGTCTTCTCTGAAAGTTCTTGCCCCGAGGGATGGGAGTTTTACAATGAGACCAAGTGCTGCTACAAGGTTTTGCCTTCTCCGTCAAAAACGCCAGTTTAGTTCTTCGACACAATCCTTAACTACGAGCGAGCTCAACGCATGTGCGTCGCCTTTGATGCCAACGTCACATCGATTCATTCTGTTGAGGAGAACAACTTTGTTCGAGGTTCCTTCGTCACGTTTGTTGAGCAAGCTTTTAGATCTGGCACCAAAAGGCCCCATCTGGCTCGGTCTCCAGGGAGCCTTCTGGATCGACTACACCGACCTCGACTACGCCAACTTCGCCAACACCATCAAGGTGAGTTTCTCACGTTTTCTGAGAACCAGTGAGCCCAGATCGACCTGGCCATGAAGCACGAGCAGCCACTGCCCGCCGGCTGGGAACGTTGTGTGACCATGCAAGACGATGCCTCGTGGAATGACACGCACTGCGTATGACTGTAATTCACATTCAATCAAGCGTTTAGCTCAACTACCTGCCGTTTATCTGCAAGCGTGTTCTCTGAACTACTGCTTCTTTTGATCGTTTTTTTTTACTCCAACATAGCATGTACAAAAATGATTTTTAAAGACGTTTCGATAAATTCCCTGGTGATTATTGCGGAGGAACTGCGTCTTTAAAACATGGCAACAAGCCAGCCACCGTAATGCGTATCCTGATTCATGCAGTCGCTTTGAGACGGAGACGGCTGACTAGTTCAAAAAAAAATGTTCAAAATGCTAGTTTCCGATAAAGCTCCTTCAACAAAAAGTTTCAAAACCCTGGAGTTACCTCCATGAAATTCGAGAAGTGCCAGGAGTAGAACTGCTGGCCTAAAATGTTTTTTCGCCTGGTACTATCTAAAACCAAGTTAAAGGCTGAAACAGCACATCAGAAAGGGCCTCAGGGGGTCGTGGGCCTGTAAGGGGGTCGGAATCTGGTTTTAGACAGTGCCAGGCGAAAAAACAAGGCCAGCGGTTCTACTTTTACAGATTCTACTTTTCTCGGTTCTACTTTTGCAAATGGCCGTAGAAAGCTCGATTATCGGTCGACCACTGGTTGGCGGTTGTCACAAGAAAGAGAAGTAACAGTGTTCGTGTTCATGGCAGTGAGTCACACTCATAAGCGGACTCTGCTTTTTGAAAATTATCTCACAACAGATTGTCATTATGTTGGACTTCCACAAAGTCAAGACACTTCACAGTTAGTTCGTGTTTTTCACTGATCTTAGGTTGACCGATGTAATTTGCTACCTTGCTAGAACGTGCATAAACGTTTTTTGCGAAGCTTTGATTCAAAGTTAGCAGAACCACATAATACCAATGTACACAAATTGAGTCAATCCTCATGCTCTCACAGTGACCGTGTTCGAAACGTGAAGACACTGATCAATAACGTGACAAATGTTTGCTGCCTGAAACAGATGTCGGAATGGCTGCACTAGTACCTCCTCGCTTTTCATCTCCACCAATCCGACGACGCTTATTCTGATGTGTACTTCAGTTTTCGAGTTCTTCGAAACCGACATTATCTAGGATCCATGCGTTATGAGAGATTATTGCACAAACCGATGACAAGCTAAACTTGTGTAGTATTTCACAAGTGTCTTGATTGATTATTGTTACTCCGTTTCGATTGATGGCCAAGAGACAGTTGGAATTGGCTTTCTTTGCATGTCTGAGGGTTGAAATTGTCAAAAACGCAGCACCAAAGAGAGGCCACTTATTGAGCCGCTCTCAAATGCAGAGCCTTTATGACGCGTTCCATCAACACAAACCTAGGAATCGGATTTGGGCGGTGAAAGGCTCCATTTTCGCGTCCACAGTGACAAGTTTGCGATTCACTCGGTCAGCCCAGGCCTCGTTAAGACGAACAACGTTTTGTGGTAGCAAGTCCTTGACCGTTTTCCTGCATGTCATACTAAACATTGACTATAAAATGTTTACGCAGTGACTGATGACGTCTTGTTGCCTTGAGATACGTAGAGGAGCGCAGAAAGAGTGGAAATGTCTTCCTAAAGCATGAATAATTTCACGCTTACAATTATATAGTCTATTCTCTAACCAAAAGTGGAGCCGGCGGCTTCTTTTTGTTGTTCTTAAAGGTCACCAAATGCCCTTTTTTGTAAGCATCGAGACATTGGTAGAACATCATTTCAACGTAAAGTCGACTGTCAAATCGAAGTGGATGAATATAGGTTGTCCGCTTGAGCTTAAAGCTCACGGGGCCGTACATGGTGAACACATCTTGAATGTAAACATCATCGGGCATGTAGTGAAGACTGTTTTCTACAATACAAAACAAACATTTTGACTGCGACTATTGTTTACCGGCAAAGAAAGTGAGACTGAACTCGCTGATCTCAAAGTTCGTCGTAACGCTAAGTTGCTGGCAAAGTTCGCGAACGACGTCGCAAGCGACTGTTGCTGCACGCGTGTAAAGCTGAAATTTTGATCCTCCAGGGAATGTGTGCTGCAGAGAAGTGCCGATTTTTCCGCTCTAGATCGTTTAAGCAACTTTGTTGCTGTCTTACGGTAATGCTACGAATTTCCGATTCGCTCGGAAGATGCTTTCGCCCACCGTAGAGAAACGTTTTGTGAAGATTCTCAATGCAAAGTCTTGCCGTTTCTATAAGAGCAGCGTGTATGAAATTCGAAAAATTACCATGAAATTGTGTGCTTTTATCTTGCGTATGTTCGTCGAAATACTGTATAAGGAACGGCTTCAGCTCAGCGGAACATGGAAGCCATGCAGTGAGAATAAAAAACAGACGCCATCCACGAAGAACATTGCTTGACTAAAGAACGACGTATTCTGAGAAGCGAGACAACCTGCTTTTCGTTTTCAGTAGCATTTCTAGATTCTCAATGATTATACTGGAAGAGTTTTGGGTGACTCACGGGTTTGGAGTTGTTTGCTTGACAAGTTGACAGTAGACTTCGTCACGCATAAATTCGTGTTGCCGGCAAATACGAAGAAGCTGCAGCACACTGGCCTCCAGAGAATCGTTTTTGTTAGTTTTCAAATCTTCCATGTACTGCAGAATACCTAAAAGTGCTTTGATTAAAATAAGGAGAAATTTTACACAGGAAAGTGATTTTTGCGTATTCACTGGCTTCCGTGTTGTTACTTCGAATAAGCGATTCTTCGATTGGCTTCTTTTCAAACTGCAGAATCTTGTCTAAATAACCGTCTAAGCCCTGTTTTTTGGCACCGTTTCGCTTATAGAAATGCTTTTGAGCAAAGCCTGACAGGCAGTGTTTGAGACTGCGTGCAGGTTCAGGAGGTGTCACCACTGGTTCCGATAGCGTTAATACAGGAACTGACACATTCTATGAAAAAAAAGGATTTGCTGTATGCAATAAATCGTACGGATTTAATGTAACTTCCAGACTCGGCTCTTAACGAGGATGTTTCTGAAAGCGAACTTGTATGTTTGCTAAAATGTACCCTGGGTTTTGTTCGTTAATGGTGAGATGTGAACGGTTTGTTGTACGCCTCTTCGCGACGTTTCCTCGGAGACGGGGTTGGAGTGCTTTATGTATCGTTCTGGTGAGACACATTTCTTACCTGTGAATCGGTGGCATATCCTTTATTGCTGGAATTTGATAATTGTGTTGACGACCTGGACGATTGTTGAGATGAAAAAAGACTCAGAATGAGCCCGGCCTGACCTTTCATAGTTCCCAGTTTAAAATCTAAACTACCAGCTTGAAATTGGCTCGGCACGAACCTGACAGCGGTAATGCGTTAGTGTTCAGCAACTCTTCGGCAGAAGGTCGATCTTCAGGAACAGCTCTAGTCATCATAATAACCAGCTTCTTCACCCAATGCAGTACCTCTGGCTCCAAAGAAGCTTCAAAATCTTTTGGGAAGCAAGTAGGAGACTACAGATCTGTGTCAAAATGGCTACGCTACCTTTGCAAATTGATTGACGGAATTTCTGGAGGCTCCAAATGAAGCAAAGATTTCGTACGTTGTTATTCCGAGACTAAAATGTAGGAAAAGAAGAAAATTAACGAAATAATCGATGACGAACCTATAGATGTCGACCTTGTTAGTATAAGAATAATTGTTTTCCGCAGCGGGAGTATCTTTTGGCGCCATTTCGGGGGCCATGTAACGTTGTGTTCCAATGTTCTTCGTCATTACTTCAGCGCCAGCAAGGTTGACAAGTCCAAAGTCGCCAATCTTAGCCACAACCTTTTTTATGATGAGAATATTTTCCTGAAGCATCATTGACGGCAGGTCACGACTCTCACTGGTTTGATATCGCGATGAATTAGATTGATGCTGCTTGAATGCAAGTATTTCAAGCCTTGAAGGACTCCGTTTAGGATTTTCCAAATCCGTGTAGTATCGGTCTTTTCAAACTTGGGCAAGTTGGGTTTTGGCTGGCCAGCATCTATGCAGTCTCGCAAGGAACCATCACAAAGCTCCATGACAATCATAAGGTATTCCACTTTGTCGATCTGAACGACTGTCTAAGAAATTGAATGCTACCATTTGGACGTGAGAGTCTTTAAAACCGACGATGTTGCTGTGTCGAAGTCTGCGCATGTGTTGCAATTCGCGCGCGGGGTACTTTTCCACCTTCATGTCGATGATTTTTACCGCATAGGCAATCCTTTCTTCTTTATTCCTGAAAAGCAACAATTGAAACTGGCTCATTAATTTCCACGAACCTTGCGCTAACAACGGTGCCAAAGCCTCCAGAGTCCAAGCGTTCAATGAAGGTGTAGTCATCGTTAAGAAAGGGAATTTTCTCAAAAAGACCTAAACACAAGAAACTCCTGTATAACAGCTGTAACAGCTGATTCACCTCGAATTACCCCTTCAAGCATTGCGGGAAACCCCGAGAGAAGAGCGTCGCCGTGGTGACTCGAGGGGAGCTAGCGAAGATAAGCGGGAGCGGCGGAGGGGGCTGTGCGTCGATCGACTCCATTTTTCCTTCTGACAGGTGTCCTTCTTTAGAACAAGCGCAATGATAATGAAACCCCCATGAACACGGACAGGAGCTCGAGACGATAAAATATTCTCAAGACTTTGTCATAAGAACACAAACAAAGCTTGGGGCTAGTCACATGCTAAAACAACTTCATCGCGACGATTGAGCCTTTTCATTTGGATCGACGACCGCGTCTGGGCTTTTACTCTTCGCAAAGCGAGTCTCTGTTCGCCGGTGGCTTTCAGCCTCATAGCTAGACGGAGAAGAGTTGGCAACTGTTGTCCATTCGTTGCACCGGCTGTGTTCAGTCCCATTTTGTCTTTGATAGAGGCTAAGAAAGGCATAGAACGAGGGCTAGGGACACTGGGCGTTTGTTCCCTTTTGTTCGGAGAGATATACATATCCCAATCACAATCACCATAACCTCTTTTACTGTCACAAGAGTGGGAAGAATCTTGAACATTTATGCCGGATATTCAGGCAGGGGTACTTTGCGCTTCGATGGAGTAGTAGCCGGGCCACTCGTCGGCGGGATCGAGGCAGGCCCAGAAGCGACGGCTTCCGACGGTGAAGCCGGTTTGGTGGATCTCGTCTCGCAGCCAGCCATCGAAGCCGTCGACCATCGCCGCCCAAACTTCCCTCAACGCGCGCTCGTCCGGGAACGTGATGTTGCAGTCGCTAAATCATGTTGCATGAAAATGCAATAAAGTTAATTTTTTACTTGTTGTATGTATTGTATATTTTTTAACCAGAAGGTAATAATCTTTACTCGACAAAGCGGCGCTTGTTGAAATGCGCCTTTATGAGG
>JAQIXL010003073.1:0-11292 GCA_034700245.1 Poikilolaimus oxycercus | reverse complement strand
ACACTCCCCGAGGGATGGGCTATCCAACGGCACCAAGACCGGAGAAAACTGGAAACCCACTGTAGACACCCTCTTTGGACGCTCTTTGATTCTTCCAGAGAACGAGTGTTAATTTCTGAAACAAACGTTCAAAGCAATCTTTCCGTGAGCAGAAATCAAAGACAAGAAAAGGACCGATGTGGAAATAGGAACGAAATAAGAGCAAGGCAACCGTCCCTCAGTTTTTCAGCCGTCCGCTGCCTTCTACCGAGCACGCCGGCTGCCGGCTGGCGTCCGCCCGCTTGAGCCCCGCCCTCACTCCCTGCGCTCTGGCTTTTGCTGCTCGCTAAAATACAGACTTTGCAACGGGCGGTGGGGCGTGGTCGTTGCGATGGCCAAATTTGTCGTTAATTAACTTTGACTCCACCCTGAAAAGGTTGAAAATGCATGAACCCCGGAAATTGGGCCAGATTGTTTCACCGCAGGGCAAAGTCGAACCGTCAAGGTGAGGGAGCAAATTTCCGGTCGGCGAACGAATTTTTGCGCGCAAGCTTTATAATAATTTGCGATGAATAGTCGGGAGAGGGGAACAATAATTGAGGTTTTCAGGAAATTGAGCGCTGACCATGGAATCATTTGGTTTCGAAAAGGCGAGCGTGCGTAAAATGCATGCAACAAGTGCACGGAGAGAGCTCAGCTCTTCCGGCTTCCGGCTCAATTTCCGGCCTAAAGTGAGGGTGCACACACAGTTTGTCACAAAAGAAGGTTTTGTGCAAAATGTTAGATTCAAGCGAATTCGGTCCGCGTAGTGAAGTCGAAGAGAGAGAAAGATTGAGAGAAAGGTCGAGAAGGAGAGAGAAGAGGGAGGTACGGTTGAACAAGACACGACAGGTGCTCGGCGCGAAAATGTGAGAATTGCTTGTTGAGAAAAGTGATAAGGCCACTTCACAGTATGAAATCTTAAGCGATACAGAGTTTCCAGGGTTGGGAACAATGATTGAACTGGCACGCTTTGGTTTAAACCAGCGTTGCAGCCGTGAAAGTGAGGAAAAGCGGGCACCACATTAGCAAGATCAGTAGTCAAGGTTCCATGAGACCATTGGTCCGCTGAAGGAATCGAAGCATTTCACTGCAACAAACTGAGATAATGGCAAAACATTATCAAGAGCCGGTCAAGGATATCAATTGCTCTGAAGTTCCTCATTTTCTCGCAACAATTTTTGGTCACAATCTTGTAAGATCGACAACCCGCCCCTCTCTCTCTCTAGCTTGAAGCATTCTTTCACCTTCTCAAATATCATCACCACCATCAACCTATAAATCGAGCTTGAATCGGCCTCACTGGCAAATTCATTTTTGCGCAAATCTCGCAAATCTGCGAGCAAAATATTTCGCGCGCGCGTCGTCTTGCATTATTGGGTTTCTCTCGCTTGCGGCTTAACGCGCGATGGGAGATGGAGAGTGATATGCGTGTGTGGGGGGAAATATAATAAATGAAATAATCCCACTTTAAGCGGTCAGGGGGGATTTTGCCCATCTTGGTGCGTACCCTGTGCGCGAGGACGCGATTCTGTAAGTTTGTGTATCTTCCCTGCATATTGAGATTCTCTCTTCTCCTTGCTTGGGCTTCACATAAGCAGAATAAACCGGATTCAATAAACTGCGAATAATCCGCATTCAACACAACCGCTTATGCGCATCCTGTTGCAAAGTCAATGACAGCTACGACGTCAGCAAAAGTTAAGACCTCAAGGGCAAAGTTCGGTCGTCTTCCTCTTCGTCGTTGCCAGCCAGGTATTTCTTTCAGATTCAACATTACTGGGAAGGAAGGATGAGTATTGGGAAATGGGAAATATAGGGAATTCATAAGCATCGATGTTTGAATGGAAAGGGCGATCGACGTCGGCGTGAGGAGGCAAGGAGGAGAGAAGAAGAAAGAGGGCCGAGAAAGGTGAGAACGTAAAATGTCAGAGAACGGGGCAAAATTGAATTTCATCGTCAGGTTCGCCGTTCAAGATGAAACACTCATGCTCAAGAACGGAGGAAAAACATTTGAGGCAAAACCCGTCAATTCGATGAAAACGATAACATAAATAGACTTTGACGAGGCGAAGATCGAATATTGTCGGAGATTTCGATTGCGTAGGAGACAATTTTTAGACGCAAGGAAGTGGTAAGAAAATATGGCGCGTGCACTTTTCCTATAGCGGCCTAAATAGCGTTGAATGGAAGACTCGATTTACAAATTTCTAAAAAATGCCCGCACGAAACTATTTTCTAACGCAATGGCAACGTTTCGCAATTGCAACACAAGTTAGACATTACAACAAATTCATTATCGCTTGAGAAAATCGCCCTATTACTTCTAGCAGCTTTCTCTCACAATTTGTACTAGTTGTTCGAACTACGCAGAGACTCGGCGATCAAACATAAAACCTCATCAAAAGAGCACTTTTGACACACACACACACTAACTCTCTCCCCTCTCTCAAATGAAAGCGATCAACGAACTGCATTAAAAAGGCCTTGAAATAAACCCGAAACGAGCGTGCTTTTCATCGCAGCGAGCCATGCGCGCATTTTTTTGCGCGCGCCCCACTTTCAACCGAGGACACGAAGCGAAGAAAAGTCAGTATGGACGAGGAGGAGGAGAGCACGGAGAGGAGAAGAGGAGGACGAGGCCAAACCAGAAACACACACGCGATGCTTTGGAAACTTTTCGTAGTCCACATTTCAAGCGCTGCCACACTTTCTCAATGGCTCGCCGTTCCAAGTGGCTGATTTTGAAAAAGCCTTGACGGGACGCCCAAAAACTCCCTGGCTCATTTGGGTTTCAAAAACGGCACGCGCGCCGGCGGGCGCTTTTGACAGCTTTTGACCTACGGCCTTCACACAACAACCCCCATTCTAAGGCACACCTTTCGAGGGCGAGTCAAACAACCGATGACTGGACACCATGGTGACACCGGCGACCTCTAATGTGCTCTCTTTGAGCGCGCAAGCCGCTGACCAACCTCTAAAGGCTCCTGTGTGTGTGCTCTGAAACATATCGGCGCCCGGCTTAGAACACGGTCTTTCTTTTGGTCACGTTCTGAAAAGGTCTTCCGCTTCAAAAGTTCTGTTTACGTAAGCATGCTGGTAGCATTTTGAGGGCATCAAAATTTCTGAGCAAAGCAAGGCGAGTTGTTGAGAGAGTTTTTTCGGTCATCAGAATGTCGACGCAACAGGCGCGGCGGCGGCGACGCAAAACCACCGGGCCGCCACCGCGGCGTCTCCGGCTGGAAATCTCAAAGAAGGAAAGTTGAACATGAGTAGCATGGTATAGAGACAGAAGACGCACCTGCCTGCTCTTTGTGCGCTGCTTGTCCGGCTTCTCCATCGCTCCGCTACAAGCACTCCCCTTTCCCTCACCCCTCCCCACCTTCGACGCCTCAGTCGAGCGAAATTTCTGCCCGTCCCCATTTCTATGTGCGCGCGCTCTTTTCGCACTACTAGCGCGTTCAACAAGCTCCGAGCTTGAAATCACCCAAAAGGCAGGTGCAAACGCTTTCGCTGTGAGGCACATTCACTACGTAGCAGCGGTGTACGGTAGCTTTAAAGGGCAGGAGACATTTAGCCGATGCTCAGAACATCGAAAGCAAAAAGAGCAAACGGGGACGCAAGAGACAAGCTACGGTAAGAAGGTTAGAGAAGGCAAGCTCGAAAAAGAAAGCGAACTTTTGAGGTGAGTTGTTTAGCTGACTGTAGACTAACAAACATCCACACATAAAATCACAAACAGAGTTTGTGAACAAAATAAATCCCTACAAATTCACAAATTTTCTTACAAATTTGTCTCCGACTAGATTTAGTGAGCAAAACACAGCGATTTTCTCCCTCTGCCGCTTTGAAAAATACCGGCCCTTGGCTCTCCCCCAGAGATGGGCCCCGGACAAATCGAAAATTGGCGATTTTGTGGCGTGCTCGGTCCGCGCGCGCGTGGACCGCCGAAATTGCCCGCGCTCTTTTTTCGTTTTTGTGATTGCGCGCACGCGAATACGACGCACGATGCGACCGGCTAGAGATCAAGGACGAACAAATTGTGATGTGAACGGATGCATGAATCAGATTGATTGATGACGGAAAGAAGACAATTGCGTCAATGCGGAAACTCCACAATTCTTTCTAACCGTTTCACAAACCGCCAAGTTGCTAGCAAAAAGACACAAGATAACTTCGTTTCAGGATTAAAGTATGTAATGGGTGAGACCAGAGATTAGAAAAGAAAACGAACGATAGCTGAGAAGTAAAATACCAAAGACACAGCGTTGCCCAATGAATTCGGACTTCGAACTGTAATTCAATCCCCGAACAAGCAAAGTTGTAACTGCGTGACAATTCTGTCGTAGAATCTGCACAATGCACAACGATTATGTGATTTTTCATGCGAGAGTGGAGACTGTGCAACGCTAGCGGTGTGCTGAGGCACAAAATCGCGTTGATTCACGCGACGAAGAGGCGACGAGTCGATTTGCTGTGAAACCGAACAGGATCGACGGCGGCCTGCCTCCTCCGTCTCTTCGACGGCCGGCTCAAATCGTGCCCGCTCAAAGAGAGATTCTACAAAAACAACAAAACGTGGAGCGCCGACGATGCAATGGGACAGCCTGAACACAGGGATGGAAGGATTTTTAATCTTCTCCAAACACCACTTCTTCTTCTTCTTCCTCGCCCCGAAACCAGAGCAATCTATTTCACTTCCCTCTTCCCTCCCTTGGTCTTCTTCTTCTTTTTTTGACGAAATCGTTTTCGTTTCCATCAATCGTTTCACTTTGTCTTTTTTGACAGCAAGCCGCCATTTTCCTTCCTTCTATGTAGTTCACTAAAACTTCAGAAACCCTCTTAAATTTTCTCCCAGAATAAATATTTTATGGTTTTTGAGAGCAGTACTTGTTTCGTCACGGAAGGCCGTGTGAATATTGCCCCATTGGAGAAAGACCTTCAAGCATAAGTGAGTAGGTACAGTCAAAGGTGTTAGTTTACTTCGTGCACAAATTATTCTTAGCTGTCACGGCCTTTACCGCTTCGGCTTTCCTTTCCGCTTTTGTTGCGCGAGCATTTCTGATAAGTACATGCACAGTTAGAAACTCGAGCTTGTAAGTTCAGGGCGGATCTTGTATGGTTTCAAAGGAGAGGCGTTAAAAAGGAGCATCTACGACACGACCCTCCCCCCACTCATCGCGATTGCGTAGAAAACAGGTGTAACCAAGCGAGCTTTTCAAAGCAAGAAGGCAAAGCACGAGGCGCGCTCGCTCTCTTTCCTCTTCTCAAAAAAGACCATGTAAAGGTGTTTAGATACAAGACTGAGTAAGTGTTTTGAGTGGGAGGTGGTTGGGGTTAAAGCAAGGCTATAGACATTAGACCTCTTTTCAAGTCCGCTGAACCGAAGAAGGCTGAAGACTGAAGATGGGCAGAAACACGAGCTGGGGGGCGAAGACGGTAAAGACGCGAAAAAAAGAGATGTGAAAAACGACGATGAGAGAAGGTTTTGAAAGAGAAGGAGCAAAACCGCCGGCACGCCACCCCGGCCCGCACTGGTTGATACACATTGGAGCTCATCGAAAAGAGAGTTGTGCGAGGAGGCCACGAATGGTGAAGAAAGAAAGAAAACGCCGTGAAACAGTAAGTGGCGTGATTTTCGGAGAGATGAACGGCAAAAATAGCCTTGAATCGCGCCGTCGCGAGTCCGAAGTTCGCAAAATGAAGGACGAAAAATTCACTGTTGAGAGAAGAGGACGGATGCGGGGTTGCCCCAAACATCGCACATTGTGTGTTTCTCTTTGTCAGAGTTGATGATCAGTGAGCATCCAAAAAAATTTCCGCCTGGGCAAGAAGGACAATTTTCTCAGACAAGGCTCAAAATTTTGGATGATCTAATTGGAACACGTGGACTGCCTCATTGGCTGAACACTAAGTGAAATGAACAATTGTGGTTATCTGGCGCTTACACCCTTACAAATCACAAATGGTAAAGGTTTAAAAATTCGGAGAATTACAGTCAAGAAAATCTTCACAAAAGTGCACAAATTACAAAATGCAGTTGAGCCTTCATCACAAATGACGTTAACTTCCGGTTATCAAGAAAGACGACGCCCAAGGACCCCCCTCTTATCGCCACTTCGAGAGACGAACCTTTTTCACGGTTTCTACCGGCCCATAAAGCAAAGGAAGACAAAGTCAACGTCTTCGAACTTCGAGAAACTTTCTAAAAAGCCAGCAATTCAGCTTCACGCGCGTGGGCGTCTACCAAATCGAGAATTTCTCGCCCCGACGTCCCCCCTCTCTTCCCCCTCCTCAGTTGTTCCAATTCCATGGCCTCCACTAGAACACCGCCGCCGGCAACACTCATGGCAATGTAAAGCAAGCACAAGGCCGAAATGGGAAAAGAAGAGGAGAGAGACGCGGACAGTCGAAAATGCTTCTCTCTCTCCTCGTCGTGAACGTCGCGTCGCTTGCATGCTCAAAGACGAGCGCGCACGCGCGAAAAAAATGCGTGCGACGAACCAAAACGCCCGGCGGCGGCGTCGCGGCGTCAAAACGAGAAATTTTTCTTCTTCTTCCTCTGACATCTTTAGGCGTTCACAAAGAGATGGGCGAAGGCCGACGCGCGAACGACTTTTGAGCGCCGGCTTCAATTTTTTGGCTTCAAAGCAGGATGAAAAGAGACGAGGCGAAGGAGAGACAAAAATCGCTGCTGCTAGCCGGCGCGCCGCAAAGGGGTCCTCGTATCGTCGCGGCCCATCTGGCCACCGGCTTCAAGGGGAAGAGGAGTCAGTCGAAACGAAGAGGAGCAGCATCATGATTTGTCATTTTGAGAATCGATGCTATGCGGGTGTTTGGCAAATGAGGATGAGTCAATGTCTGGAAAGTTCAAAAAAACATTTAATTATTGAAGCAGCTTAGATAGTGATAAATAATTGTGAGGGAGAAAGTGAGAAACTCCCCCGCAAGCAGAGTGATAGAAAACGCTTTTGAACACAGCGACTTCAAAGTTTGTCAAAAGTGTCAAGGTTTAAAGATCGTTTTTGTTTTCTAACAGGCCTTAGGCGCTCCTGAAAATGCTTCCGCAAAGAGATGCCCTTTTTCCCAATGCCAATGAACCAACAGACTTCAAAGTTCTTCTACGCCACATTTCCAGAAAATTGTGCAAAATGGCACACAATCCATTTGCAAAAGGTCACTAGAGTTGTCGAGCACAGTGGGAGCAGCAAAATTGCGCGATTTACCATTTCCGCCAGGCTCAAAATCACGGAAGCCACATTCATTTCCTTTACCTTTACAGCGTCACATCCCTTCGAGTGTGAAATTCATCATTTTCATGGGGCTCTCTCGCGCCGCCGCCTGGGTGAGTGTGATCCTCGTAGGTCATTTCCGGCCACCCGACCACCAGAGGACAGATCACTTCCACGAAACACTCGCGTTGCGTAAAATCTCTCCCATCCCCTCTAACCTTCCACCACCCAAGGACACTCACAAAGGGAAACGGGGGACCCACAATTCTCTTCTTGGTCCCAACACGAAAAGCACAAAGCGAGAAAGACCAAACTTGAGCGAGGCGGCGCCTTCAAAAGGTCAAAAAACGAAGAATGCGCTAAAGAAACGTCACAGACAATAAGAAGGAGTTGGTTGAAGGCGCGTTGAACACCGAGCAACCAACCCAAAATCCCACTAACCCATTGTCGACGGGAGGAGGGGGTGGCGACGGAGGGACGCGCGCGCACACAAATTCGCGCGAGCGCCGCAAAAAGGCAAAAAATAGCGCCGAGCGCTGAATTGTCGGAAATCTTCAAGGAAGAAAAAGAGGTTGGGGAAGAGGAGGCGAGGAGCGTCTTTTGACCCGAATATTTTGCAGAGCGTCGCACGCGAGGAGCCGAAAAGGTAAGGGACAGGAAAAAAATTTGCGCAATAGTCGTCGACGACCCAAAGAGGAGTCCTCCTCTCCCTCATTACATCGAGTCGATGGGTTCGTATGAGAACCTTTTTCGGTTTGACTAGGGTCTTCTTAGGAGAATGCGATTTTAAAAAACTGAAGAAGTGTGTTTTTATGTTTGTGTAAGGCCGTGCGAAAATAAATGTTACAATTGAAATTATATCGAAGATCGGCATAATAATTGAGGAGACACTTCGGTTTAAAAAGGTAGATAGTTTTTAAAGAGATTTGTTTTGTTTAACGGAGAGATCAGGTTCAAATTAAGTCAGCAAAGCGTGCGATGAACACAAATGACGGTTTGTTAGCAGAAAGTGGGGATTAATTGCTGAGCAAATGTTTTTTCCATCACAAATTGGCAGTGCTTGCCAAACAAGAGAATGACGAAAACCTTTCAAGACGATTGCCGAATTTAAAATCTAAAAAACGAAGTCAATAGTTGACAAATATTGCCTACACTAAATAATTACGTCAACAAAAATAAACAAGGACGAAACAACGACCACACATTTTCGCTCCCATTCCGTTCTCGACAAAATGACGAAAATCACCTCTCTTCGTGGCGCGCGAGAATGACGAACACCATTGACATTGCCGGCGGCGCGGCGCAGCGGCGCCCGAAAAAAAGTGCAACACACAAAAAAGGGCGCGACCGACTGGATTCGACACTCTCTTTTCGAAGGCGGCGGCCGACGGGGGGACTGGGGGTCTTTTGACTATGACGACACAGCATCACAAAAATTCATTCGCCTTTTTTTCGTGCTCGCCCTTCTCTCTCCCTCCCTCTTCATCGCGGAGGCTGGCTCTCTTTTCGTCACCCTCATGGTTGTTCACACCAAAACCGCCACCTCCTCGTTCGCCTCCTCCTTCGAACAGCACACAAATACACTGAGCGAGCACTTTACGCCTCGCCGCCGACGCCGCCGCTTCGGCTCGCGCCATCGACGAAAAAAAACCTGTTCAATCGCCGAAAAATCGTAGAGCGCTCGAATTAACAAAAAAAACGAGCTTTGCCCGCGCGCGCGCGCCGCTTTTGTCGATCGTGAAATGTGTGTTTCGACGCTTTGATTCACACTCAAGCATTTGAAGAGGGGGGAGAGAGAATTTTTCCCTCCTCTCTCCCAACACACACACTCCGCCTTTTGATTCGTCAGCAAACTTGAAAAGCCAGCCAGTCAGCCATCACCTTTTTTTTCGTTTTTGCTCCTACACAGCAGTGCGAACGCGCGCGCGAGCGAGCGACGACAAGCAGCGACAGAAGCGATTTAGCCGTCCCCCCTCGATGTGGGTGGAAGCGGCAGGAACTGGTTGTGCCTTCGGGGCGTCGTCGCGTTGATGTTCGATGCAAGAGTGTCCCGTTCGTTAAATTTCGTGGGTGCAAGGCGGAATGTTGCCGAATTTGGTGGAAGTTGGATTTAGGAAATCGCAGCGATATGGATAATTCAGGCATTTGTAAGTTTCAAAAAGAAACACTGCGTAGGCCAATAATGATCGACGAAGGTGCTTGATGGGAAACTAATTGGGAAGCGATCATTGTTTTTGTAAATTGACGGCTTTCACTTTCGCACGATCTCTGTGAACTTTTGATGTTGACATTTGACAAATTTTTCTTCCATCCTCGGATTTCAATATCAATTGCTTGGCCCTCGTTTGCACATTGTTTTTCCGCGTTTCTCGATGTGAAAAATAAAACAGCCGCGTTTATACCCGGAGAAACATCACCATCGCAAACGAATGAGGGAGGAAGGGAAACCAAACAAGAGACAGAAGGGAACCCTCCGGATACCGGAGGCCACAAGAAGAATCTTTTGTTTTGAAAAAAATCCCATGGGGTTACCGGCGCCTGTGCTCACTCCGTCGTTGCAAAATTCCCTTCACACACTAGTAAACACAAGACAAAGGTGCTTTATTAATAAACTGGGAATGTTGGCCGTCGTTCCCTCGGTTGTTCTCGGTGAAGGTGACCATCCGAGTGTGTTCTAAATTATGCAAGTGCCTACAAAATCATTTGCACACGAACCATCTGGTGACGACAGCATGCAGACTTCAATTCTGTCTGCATAATCTTAAGATAATGAGTCTTATCTCCTTCCATTTGTGATTGACGTCGTCTCCGCGAGCAGCGACTTCTTCGGCGCTTTCACCCATTTTTGTAAGAGAGAGCCAAGGAAAATTGAACCTGCTTGCAGCAAAATGGCGGAACCGCAGAAATCAGCGACGGGAGCGTCGACTCCAAAAACGCCAACGAAGGCAAAGAAGACCGTCGGCGAAGAGAAGAAGCAGATCATCTTGGACAGACGTCGCACGGTAGAAGACCTCGAGAAGATGAGGAATGCGCAGATGGGCGAGAATTTGGAGCACTTCGAGCCTCACGAAGAGGAGAAGGCGGAGCCGGCCTTCAACTCCGAATACCTCCACCTCCAGGAGAAGACTGGGGTCTCGACAGTCTCCAAAGGAAAAACCACTGTGGCAGAACGAGGTTGCGGTGTTCGCGGCGCCCGCGCGTCTCACTGGGAGCGTCATCGACCACGCCGAAGAACCCGCCCAGCTTCAAGAGAAGAAGCCCCACGGTGAGAGTAGCAAGCAGAATTAACTAGGAAGAAAAACAACTAAACAAGGCGGAAGCCAGTAAATCCAAACTTTTTTTTTGCAGAAGAAGTGGACCCGAATGCGTTGGCGCGTCTCCTCAATGGAGTGGCGCAGATCTTCCTCGAGCAGAAGGCCGCTGAGGGCCTCGAGGTCTTTTCACAGCCAGGCGTTCTCAAGAAAGAAGCAGGTGGAGGTGAAGCTGCGAGTGCCCGGTCGCCCCGAGCAGACGCTCATCCCGCCACCGGCGCCGCCGTCGACGCCGACTCCGGGAAGCGGTCCCAGCCTCTAATCCTGTCCTCAAACCAAAAACCCATTGTACAATAAAGCGTTTCGAAAGTCGTCTGAAAACTCTCACGGTAGACGGGCACAAAGAGCTCTTGAAATTAACAGTTGGGAGGAGATTTATTCATTGATTTGTACAATACAAAACGAAAACGCAGACCTTGAGTGGCAATTCTTGCACGGACAAGATAGAATGATCAAATGCAACGGATTGACCAATTCGTCTGCATCTGTTTGTTGTGAAGCTCGGAGGTAAACGTGCCTTGTTTTCTTTTGTGGTTTGCTGGAGCTGCTCTCCTCTGCAAGTATTTTCTCGATTTCAAAGGTCCCTCGAAACGATTCGGAAAGTCTTATTTGCCCACTCAAGGGAGTGGGCGTCCAAAAATTGAGATTAACTCCTAAGTTGTCTCTGTGCACGGAAATCTTTAGTAAAAGGCGAAAGATTTTCACGGTCAAATGCACAGAGACCAGAGATG
>JAQIXL010003072.1:0-11292 GCA_034700245.1 Poikilolaimus oxycercus | reverse complement strand
TCTCGCTGCCCGAGACGGAGATCGTCGACGTCGGCCGCGAGGTCACCAGCGCCGTCCTCACCTTCGCCCGCCATGTCACCCAGCACTCCCAAGCATAAATACGGTTTTTATCGTCGCAGAGTATCTCCACGTTCTGCCCTCTCGATCTTATTTGCCACCGGAGTGGCGTTCCAAAAAACGCCGGCTGGAGTCGGACAACAGTTGTCGACGGCCCGAGGGCCAACCTGACTAGGCGTGAGCTTAGTCAGGGAGTGAGATCCAACTCACAATAGTACCGCCTTTCCAGCCGCGAAGAGAACACTACCCCGCTAAGCGAGTTGGGTCTAACCAGAGAGTTCGTGCTTTGCTGGTGTACCCGAGAAGGACGATAAATTGTCACGACGGGTTTGCATTCTCACTCAACGAAGCAGGTAAAGACTCGATGCAATAAGCTAGCTCTTCAGTTCTTCTTGCAGTGGCATATGGGCTGCAGACGCGCCACTTTGACGCAGTCGCCGGAATGGCCATAGCTATCTAGCCTAAAATGAGCTTTTATTTACTGACAGGGGCTGCGTTATTAATGTTCTTGTCCAAAGAAGCTTTTGGTTTGAGAAGCAGAAAAAGTCACTCGCCTGGTGAAAAGAGGTGTGTCTTGAGCATGCTGAGTACCAATGAGATGCGCTCCGTCCTTATCCAATCGGAGATAAGCCTGCAGTGGTCAACTGAAGAAAATTTCTTCGAACGACCTGGATCTTGGCGTCTTTAGGTTCCGCGACGACGACAACGTTAAAAATTCGGTGGATATGCCTCTCGTCTATTTCTTTCATTGTCAGAACCTGAAAGTTTGTACATATTTCACTTTGTTTAGAGAAAAACCTCACCGTCTTCAATTTGAAGGGTTCACATAGGTCGCGAGTAATATTGTTCTTCGTGGTGTAAGCGTTGATGCTGTCAACAATGTGTTGACCAAGCGTTTCGCGGACTTTCAGGTCTTCACTAATGGATTCATTTTATGCTCGTTGTCTTACAACTTACTTGTCTCTGTACTCGTACTCGCAGATACAGAACTCGACGGGCACTCTCAGACTCTTGCAGTTTCGAGGTTGTGGAAGTTGACGCAGTAATGAGACACCGTGCAGCTTTTCTCCGTTGAACTGCTTGTCAGCGAAATTGGGAACGACACCTTGCTTCGAGATCTGACCACTCATTTTTGGAACAAAGAGAGGACCTCAAGAATATCTTTGAGGGTAGCGTAGAGGTCCATGTGTGTAACAAGTTGTTGGGCGTTCTTCCCAAGATTCGCATGCAGAGCTGGGTGCTGAAGAAATGAAATGAAGGCAACTTTTGTAAGCCACAAACTTTCGATACGTCGCGAAGAAGCTTTGGAAGAGCGATTAAAAGCGCCGGATTTCTGTTTTCAATCGAGCCACGTTTTGTTCCTAAAATCTGAAACTTTGCTTTTTGGAATCAGTTTAAAATTAAACTCCGCCGAAACGTAAACCGTGGTCGCCGAGAAGGATGGTGAAGGCGTTATCGAGCTGAAATTTGCTTGCTTCTAACAATAAGACCACGAACATGTCTGTTGTTTGCCACAAAGAAGTCATGAAGTCGTTCATCAATATGAGGAAAGCCGTCGCCATCATGACCGGTATTTACGTCGACGCTCATGCTGAATTTAGGACGGCCTTCAATTTGTAATTTCTTTTTGAAGATATCCCGCCTACCACTTTCACGAGGTGCTTTGAGAAATTGCTTGAGGTAGCGCAGCAACGGGCGCAGAAGGCCCTGACATTTCTGAAACGTACATATTTCAAGAAAGCCACTTCATTCGTACTATCGGGGTTCGTGGGTTGCCAAGAAGTTTTCCAATTCGCCAACGAAATGGCCTGAACTTAATGAAACAAGAGAAAGCAAATTACTCGAAGCAATGATCGCAAGGAGGCTCCTTGAAATGCTTGCAACCGGCGTAGCCGAACATTGTTGCATAATGACACGTCTCGGCAAGCATTGTCGTGTAGCCTGAATTTGTTTTATGATTGGAGATATTTTTAGGCAGACCAGCATTTCTGAATTCAGTCATGATGAAAGATTCATTGTCAAGATAGCGGCGGCACATTTCTTCCATATTCCACTCGGCTGGTCGATACTCGCCGCCGTACACCGATGAGTCGACACTCTTTGGGTACTTGCCTAAATGTTCACGGGATTAACGGAAAGATGAGCAGCACCGAAAAACATGGCGTAAGAATTAGGTCGAGTGTTTAGGCCGAGCTTATTGTTGTGCCGGATGTGAATGGCACCCATTTCTTGCTCAAGAAATTCCACCGTCTTTGGCAGGCTTCTGAAAGGGTTTCCCATTGGTGTACAAGCTCCAAGCAGTACCGTCTCATCTGGCTGCTGGAGAGAGAATCGAAAAATATGACGTGGACATCGGGTCGAAAATGGTTGTCCTTTACGCCTGTTTTGTTTCTATTCAACCTGCGAATAATTTTGAAAAAATAACTAACGACAAAGTTGGGGCGTAAATTTGTGTGGCGACATTTTCATACACAATTGGAGCAGTTTCGGTTGTTTCGTTAAATTCCGAACATTGCACCTGCAAGCTTACGATGCGCTCTTCAGCAAACCAGAATGTTGTCGCAATCGAAGATGAAGCCACCGGTGTTCGGGTGCGTGACATTGATCTCGATGACCGGACCTAGCCTCTCGTGATGGAAGTCTTTTAGGTAGACGCAACTGACAATGAGAATTCTTTTTTAAAAATATTAAAACTAACCGGCATTCGCAGTTGACCTTCTGCTGGTCGACACGCTCTTCAAAGAATATGATGCCATCGCGAATCGTCGTCCACTCAAAAGTAGAGTTGTCGCAAACGTAAGGATTCTTTCCCGGTGGATGGCGCTTCATGTACTCGAGTAGCAACAAAAAATCTCTCAACTGTCAAATTCAACACTCAACCTCGGGATCGTATGCCTCAAAGCTACTCAACGGACATTCTTCGAAGACATTAATGGTACCATTTTTGACCACTAAACACCTGGTAACCATATTTATAAACCTTGCGCGACGCTTGTTGGTATCGATGCTGTAGGGGCCAACGACGTTTCGAATATTGAAGTCGTTTTAGTCGTCATCAACGTCCTCACAGATTGAGTTGAAGTCAAAATTGAGAAGCGCTGATTTGACCAAAACAAAGTTACCGTTAACTTAATCGTTGTTTTACGCATTGACAGGCTCGTTATTGACGTCTCTATCATTAACAATGATTTTAAGGTGGATAAAGCAGTGCTCGAAATCTCTCGCTGGCTCCTCAAATGCATAGTGACAGGTGCCATAATGTTTTGCTGGGCAAAAAACAAAGCAAACGCTGCTAAAAATCCACAAACCTAAGCCATTTTTGTGCTAGCTTTCCTCTGCAACTTACAAGCAAAATAGCGTACACTAAAGGAAACCGCAGACGAACGCTCCACGACTGCTCGCGGAAAATTTCTCTAATTGACTCTAAAAATATTCAATTCGAGTGAAGCAGTTTGCTTCACCGAAGAGGCCCATATGTAATCAGCTGGGGGATTCTTTCTGAAGCAATAAGATAACGTGCGAATAGTGATCGCCAGCAGTCGTCCTGAGCTCTTCAATCAATGACCTCACGGAACACTGCCCAAAATTGTACGATACAAGAAGCAAAGACGCATCCTTTGGAATCGGTGGTGAAGGAAGAAACAGAAAGAATAAACTCCCTCCAGAGCCCGTTATGAAGAGGAGATCGTAGCCATGGCGGCTAAGTGACTTCGGCAATTCCTTTGACTTTTAAAAACAGCAAACAGTCGGACGCCATTTTCGTTTAACTGCCCTCCTCTTCAACGTGAAACGCCCCAGTTCAGAACAGAACAAAGATCGACTATTGTATACTAAAAACCAATCGCAAAAATATGTCAATCAAAAAAGTGATTGTCTTAATTTATTGTCTCTTCCGCATCAAGTACATCTCTGTCTTCGTCGTCGTCTTTATCTTCATTCTTCTCATCGCCTTCTACAGGCTTCTGCAAGCACAAATTGGTTGAAGAGTCGCCACTTTGACACAATCGCCCTGCTTGGAGTAGCTATCAAGTCTAAAGAAGGATTGTCCGCATAAGAGCCGACTACCTGAAGAAGGGTGGTGAATTGCTGTTAGCGTCTTGGCTACCGACGAGCTTAAGCTGACCGTTTTCGACACGAACAAAAGCCTGAATTTTTTTCAACGCACCAAGGCAGTTCACCCCAAGCTCTGCCGAGTGCGGATCGGCGAGGACGGTGACGTCATACACGCGCAGAAAGTGACGTTTGTCAATCTCGTCAACGGCCAGTATCTGGAAGTTTCGTCTTCGTTGGCCACTTATGTCTACCTCTTTTAACCGAAATAGTTCGCAAAGCCCTCGAGTATGAATATTCGTGCTCGTAAACGTGTTGATGCTGTCGATGACGAACTGACCGAGCATCCTCTTCTGCGACTCATTTTGACTAAAAGTTTTACCTTGAAATAAATTAGCAAGGCTCACATTTCTGTGTACTCATGTTCGCAAATGCAAAATTCAAGTGGAATGTTGAGGGTTCGACAATTGCGTGGTTGGGGGAGTCGTCGCAGCAACGAAACACCGTGCAGCTTTTCGCCGTTGAATTGCTTTTCGGTGACATCAGGCATAACTCCAGCTTCAGAAATCTTGAACGTGAATAAGAAGTGGGCGAAAATGCGAAGACCTCAAGAATGTCCTTGAAAGTGGCATAAAGGTCCATGTGCGTGACAAGCTGCTGAGCATTCTTCGCAAGATTCAAGTGTAATGCAGGGTACTGGTTGGAAAGGAATTTACAGGGGTTTATAACCAACCTTTAATTTATCCCGTAACAGTTTTGGCAATACGAGCATTAGCGTTGGATTTTTCTCCTCAATTGATCCACGTTTAGTGTACAAAATCTAACAAAAAATGTTTTCTGGACAATATGAAGACGAACGTCTCCGAATCGTAACCCATGGTCGCCCACAAGAAAAAGGAAAGAGTTGTCCAACTGTATAACTAATCGTTGAAGAAAAATTCAAGAATTACTGCTTACGTGTTTTCGATTCCGATCAAGATAATTGCGAAGGTCTTCGTCGACGTACACAAAGTTGTCCTCGTCGTGCCCAATGTCCACGTCTACGCTTAGGCTGAATTTCGGCTTACCTAGAGAATATCTGTTATTTCTTGATTTGGAACATTTGACCATTTTCGGGAGCTTTGAGGAACTGCTCCAAGAAGCGAAGCATTGTGTGATGGACTCCAAGGCAGTTCTGAAAATGGTTTTCAAAGAATTAAAAACGAACAATTGGTGCGCGATCCATTTCATGAAGGTCGTAAGCGCGTCGACGAAATGGTCTGTAAAGCGCAGTAGTGTTACTTAGTAGGAGGAAATTACTCAAGGCAATGATCGCAAGGTGACTCGACGAAGTCGTTGCAATTGTAGAAGGAGAAAAGCGTTGAATAATCACAGGTTTCTCCGAGTAATGTACTGTACCCTAAAAGATCATCTTTTAATCAACTCGGTTTTTTCGACTCTACCGGCATTTCTAAATTCTTTCATAATGAAAGATTCATTGTCGAGATAGTGTTTGCACCTCTCTTCCACATTCCATTCGGCTGGTCGAAATTTCTCACCGTACACGGAGCCGTCGACTGCATTTGGATATTTGCCTAAATTCTTGCGAGATAAATTGATTAGAAAAAGAAAAAAAAATACCGAAAAACATGGCATAAGAATTAGGTCGCGTATTATCGCCGAGTTTATTGTTGTGCCGAATGTGATAACCACCTAGTTCCTTCTCAAGAAATTCGACAGTTTTCGGCATACTTCTGCAGTCTTTCACATTGTAGAAAAGCTTACAGCAAACTAACCTTCTCATTTGACTACTGGAAAGCGAATCGAAAAAGATTAGATGAACATCGGGTCGAAAGCGGTGATCTTTCGTTATTTTTCTTCGACTTGAACTATGAATTTCTCATTGAAAAAGCGAACCTCGGGTTGTAAATCTGAGTGTGAACGTTTTTGTAGACAATTGGAAAGGCGCCTGTGGCCTTCTCGTGCTCCGAACATTCCACCTGAAAACTGTTTCATTGCCAGTTCATTTTATACCTGAATGATGTCGCAATCGAAGGCGAATTCACTGGAATTTAAGCGCCTTGCGTTTATTTCTACTCGCCGACCAAGCTCTTCAAGATGGAAATCGTGCTGGTAGATGCATCTGCAGGCGAGTTAAGCAATATTTTGAAGAAAAAAAGGTCCCTAGACGGGATTTTGCATTCAACGAAGAAACGAACAACGAAATCTTAACCGCGTAACGAGCAAAATTATTAGTGATAACACAAATTAATCTTTTAATAACGCACTGCGCTTGTCTCAAACGTTTTCCTTGAACAGTAGCTCACCGACAAGTGCAGTTCACCCGTTGGAGGTCGATTCGTTCGTCGAAGAATATGACGCCGTCTTGCATCCTCGTCCACTCAAAGGTTGAGTTATCGCAAATGTATAGACTGTCATTTGCTGGATGACGATTCAGATAGTCTTCCAACTGCAATTTGATTTTATCCACAGTAGTTCGTTTTATGCGAAAGGGACAACAAACCTCGGCGTCATAGGCTTCAAAGCTGTTAAGCGGACACTCGTCAAAGATGTTTGTTTTAGCATTCGAACTGTCTAAACAGGTCATCGTTTCCAAGTTGAAGGAATTTCTGATACATTTTGTATTTAGGGGTGCCACAGTTGCGCCTGGTGCTGTTGTAAACCAAATAAGTGAATTTTTCGTGCCAAAGTACATGTACGGCAAAGCAATCCAGCACGCCTAAAACTTCAAAACGCAGTGCTTGTAAACATACAACTGACAGCCACAAGCACGCCACGCGAAGTTGCTGTCCGATATATTGCCAGCTGCTTGAGCACTTCATGAAAGGAAGGTAGATAGTGAGGAATGAATGGGCTGCCGTTAATGTGGAGCAGGAAGAACTAGGCAGTTGCTGGAATTAGCTGACATAAATTCTGATGCGCCGTCGTAAGTGAAGTGATATCTTCAATGCTCTGCCTTGATAGAAAAATAGGCGCGTCGTCGACAAATTTTGAACGTCGACAAAAAACTAGCCCATTATATCGATTGCCTGTTCGATATTTCATGTTCAAATCTTTCGAATGTTTCCTCCATGCGCCACAAGAGCTTTTGGTCTTGAGTTTTTGAACAACGTGCCGCGCTAGACAATGCCGCCTTTATTCCCAACCATTTTATCTTTATGGCGCACGACATGGGAAATAACAAACGAGCATTGCGGGCAGACGCACCAGCGTTACAAGGCCCTTCCACAGCTTTAACATCACAACGAGGAAGCAACACAGAGGCCATGCGAGCTTGAAACTTGATCATCGTATCAATCAATTGTATCTCTTGGCAATTGATTGCATTCAAATAAGGAAAATTCCTTTCAAATTCTGAACCCTTGAAAAGTTCTACTCTACTCAATTTTGCAATGACAGAAAGGCTGCAATGACGCGACTTTGACGCAATCGCCGTTGTGACCATATTGATCCAATCTTAAAATCGAAATATTGCTGGCTTATTTATCGAGACCTGAGAAATGGCGGTATGTGAAGGTTTCGATTTCGAACAAATCGCGGTTGACCTATGTCAATAGTGAGCATTGTCTAAATCAAAAAAAAGTCTGCCTGAAGTTTTCTCACTCACCTTGAACTTCGCATTCCATGGACGCGCTCGCACCACAACTATGAAAACACGCTTGAAGTGTCGCGTATCGATCTCCTTCATTCGTAGCACCTGAACATTGGGAAAGGATTCTTTATTTCGCACCTTGTCGAGTACGAAGGTTTCACACTGTCCGCGAGTGTCGTTGTTCTGTTCATTCAAAGCGTTGATGCGGTCGATGATGAACTGACCGAGCTTCTGCCGCTCTTTTTCGTTTTGACTAAAGAAACGGTATTTTTGTCTCTGTGAGATGCTCACTTTTCCGTGTATTTGTATTCGCAGATGCAGAACTCAACCGGCACTCTCAACGCTATACAGTTGCGCGGTTCAGGAAGCCTTCGCAAAAGCGAAACGCCATGGAGTTTTCGACCGTTGAGCTGAGGCTCGCTGAAGTTCAGGATGGCGCGGCTTTTGGAAATCTGAAATCTCTTACTCTCTTGTTAGAGTGATAGCAATTTGACAAGGACCTCAAGAATGTCTTTGAAGGTAGCATAAATATCCATATGTGTGACCAGCACCTGGGAGTTCTTCTCAAGATTACCATGTAGCTGCGGATACTGAAAAGAATTGTTTTCTCAAAGAAACGACAACAAGGAAAACCTTTGCTTTATCGCGAAGCGTCTTCGGAAGAATTATGAAAAGGGCCGGATTGTTTGCCTCAATTCCACCACGTTTCGTGCTCATGATCTTAAGAATTTTTTTTACAATGAAGACAAACGTCGCCGAAGCGCAAGCCATGGTCGCCAAGAAGAATAGTGAAAGCGTTGTCAAGCTGAGAGAATTGTGTTTTTTTTTTCAAAGACGCACGTGTTTACTGTTTTTAACGAAAAAGTTGTAGAGCGTCTTATCAATATGTGGGAACTTGTCGCGGTCGTGCCCAACATCAACATCTACGCTGAGACTGAATTTTGGTTGACCTTTGAAATAGTCATTAAGCACGAATCTCACTACCATTTTCACTTGGAGCTTTTAAGAACTGCTCAAGATAACGCAGCATCCGGTGATGAATTCCTTCACATTTCTAAAGCTGGTAGTGATTTCCGCAATACGTTCCCAAAAACGTACCAATGGTCCTTTTCCCTCATCATACAGATCATGAAGGCGCACGCGAAACGGTCTGCAAGGAGGCGAGTTTTTAGCGAAGATAAAGCGCTACTCCAGGCAATGATCACACGGCGGCTTCTTGAAATGCTTGCACCGAAAATACGAGAACATCGTCGCGTAGTCGCAAGTCTCACTGAGCACTGTCGTATAACCTGGAAACTCTATGTCTCTCAAGAAGTTTTCAGACCCACCAGCGTTTTTGAATTCGGCCATGATAAAAGATTCATTGTCGAGATAGTGCTTGCACATCTCGTCCTCATCCCACTCGGACGGCAGAAATTTCCCGCCATAAACGGAAGAGTCAAAAGCGCTAGGGTATTTGCCTGAAACGTTTTTGTCACTTTTAAAATTGTATACGGTAACTTACCAAAGAACATTGCATAAGAGTTGGGTCGAGTGTTAACGCCGAGTTTATTATTGTGTCGAATATGATAACCACCCATTTGCTTTTCCAGAAATGCAATTGTTTTTGGCAAGCTTCTGAAAGGCGAGACTTTTTATCAAGACAAAAAGAAAGTACCGCCGCATCTGACTGCTTGATAGGGAGTCAAAGAAAATAATGTGAACATCGGGCCGAAATCTGTCGTCGACGATCTTCTTCGTGTTACGGTTGGTTCTGAAAATCGCAGGAAAAATACGATCCGAAGAATAAAACTTTGGCGTGTAGATCTGCGTTAGGACGTCGGCATAAACGACAGAATGTTTTCTTGTTGAATTATTGCGTTGTGAACATTCAACCTGCATCTCCACTGGTCAATCTCGCAGCACCACTCTTACTTGAACTGTATCGCAGTCGAAGACGAAGCCAGACGTGTTTGTTAGAGAAACGTTAATTGTGATACGAGGGCCAAGCTTGTCGTGTTGAAAGCCGTTGAGATAGATGCATCTTCAAAAATCTTTTATTTTTTGCAGTTTTGAACTAACCGACAGGTGCAATTAACACTTCGAGGGTCGATGCGTTTGTTGAAGGAGATGACGCCGTTGTGCAATCTTAGCCACTCAAAAGTGGCGTTGTCGCAACCAAAAGGGCTTTTTCCTGGGGGATGCCGCTTCAAGTACTTTTCAAACTGCAACTGTGTTCTTCTTGAACCACTAAAACAACAAATAACCTCAGGATCAGGTGCGTCAAAACGGCTGAGAGGACAGTCTTCGAAAATGTTTACTGTGTCGTGTATCGCCACTATAACAATTTCAACGCTTATAAAATTTCCACGCACACCTGTCTTCGCAACAATAGCCACCGTGAAATTCGACCAGCTGAGTAAAGGAAAATGATATTTTGAAGCCAGGAAGATATGGGTCGCAGCCAATCCGCAGACCTATTGCAAATCCGATTTAAGAAAAAAACATTTCGCACAAGGGAAAGACGAACGAAGAAGAGTCGAACTCTAGGACGAGAAAGCCTAAGACTACTCGTGTTTTGGGAAGCAATCGAAGCAACTGGATCTTAAAGTATTCATGGAACCAAAGGAATCACAACGAACCAGCTGAGAAGTTGCAGCGCATAGACAGTCTGGATGGAGACTTTGCACAAAACGTCGCCTTGAATGAGGCCGCGAATGTTTAAAACCGTGCCGCGGCCGACGACGTCAAAGTTTCTTACGGCTTCTTTTTCCCCACAATTGTAAGTTTATGGCGTCGTCGTGGGAAGACATCAAGCGAGCACTGCGGGCAGCCGCACCTGTGCCAGCACTCGCCACGCAACTGAAGATGCGAGGAACTCGCCATTGTCCCCTCATCCCGTCTCCTCTTGTTCTTTGTTCAGTCTCGAAAAGAGGAACTCGCAAGGAAACGGAAAAACAAAGGAGAGGTGACAGTTCTCTCACACTCGGCAAAGCAGCCGTCAGGGTTTAAAGAACGAAACTATGGCACCGTGGCTAGGGAACGTCAGCAAACTTGCCGGACGTGTGCCTGAAAGAGCAGGAAGATGCATTCCCGATTTTCTAATGGTTTTTTTTCTGACTAACAATAAGAGCAGCAACTGTGTTCAAACTACACAGTGGCGTTCGAAATTGAAGTATATTTATTGTACTGAATGATTTACTACAATTTTGGACCATAAATGGCTTCGAATTGACTAATTTTACAATGACAGACAGGCTGCAGAGAGGGCACCTTGACGCAATCTCCGTTATGACCATATTTGTCCATTCTGAAAGTGAAAGTGTTGGTCGTTAAACATTTTCAACCTGAGGAACGGAGGAACATTTTGATTTCGATTGCGTATGAGACGCGGTTCGCCTTGGTGCATCGTGAGGAATACCTGAAATGGGTGTAGTGGTACATATCTCCTTATTTTCAATTTCTCTTTACTTTATTTGTTTTTAAGCTTACCCTGAACTTGGCATACCAGGGACGCGCTCGTACCACGACTTGAAGAAGACGCTGAAAGTGCCGCTTGTCGATCTCCTTCACTTCCATCACCTAAAGGATTCATGTTTATCCTATTATTGAAG
>JAQIXL010003071.1:0-11292 GCA_034700245.1 Poikilolaimus oxycercus | reverse complement strand
TCACAGTTTTTCTCAGCATTAAAAACTGAACAAGATAGCCTCAAAACATTGCAAACATTTTTTGGGGTGGATACAGCATGCTCCACAAGACTTTGATTCTTACAGAAAACGCGTGTTAGCCTGCATCGAAATGCATTTAGCTCATTTCGAAGTTTCTTGTCCTTGAAGTCTGATGAGGCGTCCGCCCATTGTGCAACCAACACGAGACGATGACGATTTTGGCGATACTGATGAAAAGTGCCTGATGGAAGTCTTCCACGAAAGTGTGAACATTCACGTGCATCTTTCGGTTTCATTCTCTGCACAAATGTTGACAAATACAGCTTCCATACTATTGCGTTGAGTGTCGATTCTCAAAAAGAAGTCATCCAGGATGCAGATTAGCATGAACGCAATGATCGCTGGCACTTCTCCGTTTCGGAAAATTCGTGTCTAGGTTGCTTCAACATTTGCCCCAGTGATGCGGAGGAGAATTGCTTTTTTTTTCGTTGATAGATCGTCCACAATCCTTGCAACGCGTTTCGCGTTTAGTCGGGGCATTCGAGAAATTGTCGGTTATTGCAAGCGGCATCGAAACTTTGATTGACATCGGGCGTGCGAGCCTCACTCAAGTGGAGTCCACGCTCGTAAACAGATACACAAAAAGTTAAATCTCCACACGGAATCGACACTCGTGAATAAAAAAACTGTTGTATTTCCAAAAAAAACAAACATTGATCGCCAGCAAAGCTGACTACGTTTCGCGGTCAGCATAAGCTTTTCAAAGTGGTGAGGAAGCAATCGTCAGGTGAAATGAGTGACCGTTCGTCAGACTTCAAAATCTTCCTGAGAGCTTCTACCAATAGCGGCGCGACCATCATTCGTCGCTGCTGTGAACAGCCGCCCGAATCAGTCCAAGGTTCTTTCGTTTCATTTCTGTTTCATCTTCTGCACAAATGATGACAAATAGTAGTGCACCTTAGGGCTTCGACAGAAAAAGAACTCTTTCAGAGTGTCAATTTGTGCGAACCCACGAGCATTCCTAGCTTCGGTTTCAATTTCTGCACAAATAACGACACGAATAATTGCAGCGCTGGAATTGGTTCAAGATGTCATAGTCACGAAAGAACTCCTCCGAAACCCAAGTTGCCGTGCTTACGGGTCCACCACCAGATTTGAATTTCCCGTTTCAGATTGAGCTTAAGAGTGCCGCGACATTTGCTCGTCGATTGCTAAGCGGCCAGCTTTCCTTTGGTCATTTCCGAGAGCGTCACTATCTTTGCTTGTGGGCTCTTCGGTTTCAGTTTATGGGCAAATTCTGATCACAATTTCTTCTAGCACTATACGTAGGGCCATTCGGGTATTTCATGAACATTTGATCACGTTTGGTTGTGAACGCTTGTTGCCTGTTGCAGTTTTGCAGTCTTCGGTTTCAGGCCGGAAACAAACTTGTATCGTCGGTGACCTTTCGCTAAACCAACTAAGGCCGGGATTCAATTCTAATGCGATTGAACTGAAACATGTCGCAGTGTCTCCACTTCCATTCACATTTAGCTGCAGGCGGTTTACGGATCCAGATTGGCGTGAACACACGCACTGCTTGCATTCCTTCGTTTCAGATTGGGCCCAATAATGAGTCAAAATTCGCCTTCAGTGATCGAGAGTCGGAGTCATCGCATGGCATGATTGCAATCTGCAGATGTGCGTTTCGAATGTGTGCCTTATCATGACAATGACGGTAGGTCGACAATGCGATCGGTTTTGAGGAATAAAAGCATTTCGAAATGAGCTCTTCCGGAATCAAATTAGGGCTCGAATAAGGAGCTCGACGGTCTGGCCATCATCCGTCGCTGCGTTCAACGGCCTGAATCAGCCCAATGCTCATGATTCATTTGTGCTCAACCTCGGCTCTAAGTTTCGACAAGGATTTTAAAACTGTTGCCAACAAGATCGCGCATAACCACGGGATTGCTGTTTCATTGCATCGAAAATCTTATGTTGTGCGTGAAACATCCAGCTAATAAATTTTGGCACTACGAACTAAATTCATTTGACAATTTGTCCCGAGCACATGTTGATCCTTACAGCAGACGGTTTTCGTTCAACTGATGATGACTTGTGTCAGATGCGACGTTTTCGGTATGGGGATGAGTTGACAACCTTGGAGGGTGGATCGTTAGAGAAGCACTCGACTTTCGTTTTTCTTTGTTCCAAGAAGCTCACTCCGTCTTCACTGCAAAGCAGTATGAAAGTTCTGGAAATGAACGGATGGCCGTTCACAACGCGTCAAAAGCCATCCTGAAGACTTTGAAGACGAAGAAGACCAAAAACACCTTCCTCTTCAATGAATTCACAAAAGTGACATCTTCTTGGTTTGTGCACCATACGGTTTCAGTTTCTTCGTAAATTCAAATCTGTCGAAATCGCGCAATATTTGCGCGAAAAAACTTCTTTTTGGCTGTGGGCTGGTCGACCCTCGCCTTTTTGTTGGAGAATTCGCACCGCACCAGCTTGTGTCCGGAACGCCGTTTCTGATTGTGAATAGTAGTCGTCAGATCAAAAACGTTTGGGCGTACTTCGGTTTCAATTGTGCACAAATGACGATAAGCGAAACTTCAACATTTCATTGAAAGGGTGATTTTAAACCTTTGACGTGGTTCACAAGTAGCTTGTTTTTCTTGATCGTGATCGGCGACGCGCCTGGCAACGTTATGCATTCTTCCGTTTCAAGTCAGTTCCAAGTGATTGACGGCAGTCTCATTGCGTTTTGTGTCGGATTTGGGGTCAATCTTAGAGATTACGTGCTTGAAGTGGGGCGAGCAACACCGTGCCAAACCCGCAACTGCTTGTGAGATATCAAAGGAAACAATCAATTGTCGTTCGAAGGTTCTCACAGGGTTTTTGAAGGCTGCTAAATGTAAGAAAATAAACGTGATTGCTGTTTCATTGCATCGAAAGTTTTACATTGTGGTTGAAACATACTGACAATGAATAAACTTTGGTTTTTGTTTCCTTGTGATCAGTGGATGTTTGGCGTCTCGATGAACACTGACGACGGGCCGCCGATGTTGTCTAGGAGCTTTGCTTCACTATAGAAGTTTACTCACCATTTTTTTACAATATCAAAGAACGATGCCTCCCGTACATATGCAGTCCCAAAATGAGTACACCGTCCTTCAGTGATGTGATAGAGGCATCGCGAATTTTACGACCTTGGTGTTTCAAGGGAAGCATACATGATGCGGTTAGACAAATGCTTCAGTGTTTGTCAGGCTCAGGGCGGAAAATGCACTTGTTTCAAAGGCAATATGAAAGAAATCCTCACCTAAATACTTTAGTCAAGTGTGGCACAATCTTCGTTTGCACGCTCTTCGGTTTCAATTTGTGCACAAATTCTGATCACGCAATTTTTGACGCTAGTAGAGGTGAGTTCTTGTCCTTAGCAAAAGTGCCACGCTATTCGCCCGACAGTATTCAGTCAAGGTCTTCTTTGGCAATTTGTCCCCAATAATGGCCGCAATGCTGTGCTAAACTTTAGCAGCTTCGAGAACTTTTTGGGAATCGAAAAGGAAGTAGGGGAGGTTTGACGATGCCGTCGGGCTGAAATAGGAATGCTACTTGTTTTCTTGTGATGCTTCGGTGTTTCAAGAGAGCCATATAATCCACTGCCAGCAAAGAATTTCAGTGCGTACGTTGTGAACATTGCTAATTGAGATGAAAAGTTACTGTTGCATTACAATAGTTTCGACCGGCGTGTAAGTTCCAAGGGATGCGAAAAGAATGCTGACAGCGAACGAATGAGCATTCTGAACGCTTCAAAATATATCGTGAAAACTTTGACCAGAGTTACACTATTACAATACTTCCTCTTGTCTGACACCCACGAGAGTGTCAGTACACACTTCGGTTTCAATTTCTACATAAATTCGAATATCTCTAATTTTAGCATTATGAGAGGATGCGTTCCTACTTCAATTAGCTGTACGCGTGCTCTCTGAAGCCGCTTTCACTCTTCCGTTTTATCCCATCACAATTTCTCATTTATTTATGTTTCGAGAACAACACAAGATTTTCAAAGTAGTGTTGAGGCACTCGATAGACCGAGTGACCACTTCCAACACGTCAAAATCTCTATGAAAACATTCATTGATAGCGACGCGACTGTCGGGTAACCCTTGTGGGCGCACCTCGGTTTCAAGTTCTATGTAAATGCTGAGACGAATAATTGCAACGCTAGACTGACTCGACAACTCCTGTGTTCTTGGGAACAATGAATGGTTGACAAGTTTTGATGAATATATCCACGATGGCCTCACATAAGGGCTTCTAGTAACCAGCACCTCGCCTGCCGCTACGGCGACAACTTTTGGGTTTTCGGTGTTACAAAGGCGATCTATAAGACACTGTAAGCGAAGCGTTTCACTATCTGCTTCACAAGTACAAGTAGGATTCTTTGCGGCGAAAATTTTCTTCAAAGTTTTCGAGCGCCTAGGGTTTCCCAGCCATGCGCGAAATGACTCCCGCGATGGAGAGGATGGCCAATTCTCAACGCTTCAAGAGCCACTCTGAACACTTTCACCATGACCGGCACCACTCCCTCCTCTTGAAAGTCATTGGCAGTAGTGACGCATCTTTGTTTGGGCACTCTTCGGTTTCAATTTATTTACAAACTCCCATCTCGGGAACTTTTGGCACTAACGTAGAGAATCCTGGGCATTTGTTATTTCATCAGCAACTTGTCTCATTTTGTTGAGAACGCGTTGCTGCCTGTCGCAGATTTGCAGTCTTCGGCTTCAGACAGAGTTCAAATAAGCAACGACAGTCGGATAGCACTGCTTGCACGCAACATAATTTCAGTAGACCATTCAGTTTTCCTTTTTGATATTGGGAGCTGTTCTCAACACTTCAAAAGCCAGTCTGGAGACCTTGACCAAGAGTTTGACCAAGAAACCACGCCTTGACTGATCCACAAGAGTGTCGACATCGTCATTTTGTTGGCATCCAAAATTCACGTATGTCGGTTTCAAATTGTACATAAATTTTGATTTTCTGCGACTGATAGCACTATACAAGGGTGCGTTGGGGTTTTCGCGCTTTTTCGGTTGTGGAAGTGTTGAGTGGCGCTGATTTGCTTTGAAGTCTTCCGTTTCAAGCCCGGATCAAGCGTGTAACCTCAATGATGTTGCGCTAACCTTATGGTCTTGAGCATACTTTCACATTAAGAACTTAGTCTGGATCCAGATTGGCGAGAACACACTGACCGCTTGCATTTCTTCGTTTCAGACGCGGTTCAAGAATGCTTCAACATTCGCCTAGAGATTGGCGGGTGTTTTCATAGCATGTGATGATTGCAGCCTCTGGATGATTTCGATAACACTCTGAAGGATCGAATTGGAAGAAAAGCATTAGACCCACGCCAATGTGCGTTGAGCGCTCGCTCTCGCAATGTGCAATTCGGTTTCAATTTGTGCATAAATAATGGCCACACAATTCGTGCCGTTCGATATCACTAGCGGCGGTTTGGCTATCCTAGGTCGCTGCTTCAAAGAAAATCCATTCGGAACTTTTGTCATTGTCTGTTTCATGAGCACGTTTGTGTGCAACTAAAGGTTTAAAGTGTGTTTCAAGCAGGGCGTTAGAATTTCTTGATAACAATAGAGTGACAATTTTCCCTCAAAACAACCGTTCCAAAATCCTTGTGAAGATTACGACTATCGCTCCGTCGCTGCGATGGACACCCTGAATCATTCCACACTTCGGTTTCAATTTGTGCACAAATGACGATACGCCAGGTTTCAATACTTTTGACGCGCTTCTGCCTCTTGGAAAGAGCTCTTTCGTGAGCTTCAACTGAAGTGAACTCACCAGATCGGAACAGATCTGCAATCCTCCGTTTCAGATAGGTTTCAAAAGTGACACGACATTAACCCCATGATTGACGACGGTTATTTTCTTTGGTGAATTGTCCCAATCATAGCGCAATGTTGTTTCGTGTTCAGTGACGAGGTTTCGAGATTTTACGAGCTATTGTAATCGGTCGGATGAGAAGCTTGGCGATGCCGAAAGAAGAGAAGCCGAGCCAAGTGCGTTTGCGTTGGAGGACACTTAGCATACCGAAATTGAAGATTCTAAATAAAAAAATTCGACAAACAAAATTGTTGCCCCGCAAATGCATTTCCCCAGCACAGTAAACCAAGTCTTCTACAATAGTAGTGGTTGCTCCGTGGTTGCGGCTACTATGAAAGTTCTGGGAATGAACGGATGGCCGTTCACAACGCGTCAAAAGCCATCTTGAAAACTTTGAAGACGAAGAAGACTTTTCATTGAATTCACAAGTGACACTTTGGTTTGTGCACCCCGGTTTCAATTTCTTCATAAATTCAAATCTATGCAGACCGCGCAATGTGCGGGGTGGTCCAGATCTATACATGAAGACAATTATGTTTTGTTGCGCACGTGGTGACTGGTGCTGATTTCTTTGCACTTTTCCGTTTCAGGCCAGGACCAAGCGTCTGAGGCAACCGCGTTACGCTTCAATGTATCGTCGTTGTGGCGAGCGTTCATTTTCATTGCAACTTGATCTGAAAACATGTGTCAATGCGCCGGAGCACGGTCGACCCTCGCCTTTTTGTGTTCGAGAATGCTCACCACAACAGTTTGTGACCGGGATGCCCGTTTCTGATTGTGAATAATATTCGTCAGCACTAGACACGGCCGGCTTGACTTTGGGCGAGCAAGCCTCAGTGACGACTCTACTTCCTCTTGACTGGCATCCACGAGAGTGCTCACCGTTAGTGCGTCCTTCGGTTTCAATTTGTACACAAATTCTAATTTCTGCAAATTTCGCAATCTGAGGGAGCGATTTGCACGCTTATTTGTATTCTTCTGTTTCAGGCTAGGAACAAGTGCTTAACGGCAATCGCGTTGTGCTATTGTGTCTTCTCGTGGGCTCATTTTCATCGCACCTCGAACTGAATGCATGTGACAATTTACCCCGAGCACTTGTTGATCCTTACAGCAGATGGTTTTCGTTCAAGTGATGAAGACTTCCGTAAGATGCGACGTTTTCGGTATGCGGATGAGTTGTCGACCTTGAGGGAGGGATCGGAAGAGGAGCACTCGACTTGCGTCTTTCTTTGTTTAAAGACTCCGTCCTCATTGAATGCCTTCTCCGATCACAAAGCAAGATTGCCTGACTGTCATTGCGTGGACGAGCCTCATCCAACACCTGCTCGAGCCCGCGATCCGAGATATCAAAAGGGGCATTCCTCCATAAATCGCATTTTAGAATTCAAAGAGCTGAAATGTTTTCGAAGAAACCGTTGATTGTCGCGAATATTGTTCATTTCTTGTACGTTTTGAGAGCACAACAAGGTTTTCAAAATAGTGAAGAGGCAATGATGAGATGGAGTGACCACTAACAACACTTGAAAATCTCTATGAAAATTTTCATCGATAGCGGCGCGACGGTCTGGTTATTGGACACTTCGGTTTCAATTTCTGCACAAATTCTAACACGAGCATTGAAAAGGCGATCCTAGGTCGAAAGATGTCCCCGGAACCCAAATTGCTGTGAACTCACTGATCGGGCCACCAAGTCCTCGTTTCAGAGAGTGTTGATTATTGAGCCACCAGTTTTGCTTTAGTAAATTTGACCCTTCTTGAAGCAATACAACGTTGGTTTATGTTCGTTTGCGACACTTCGCGAAATTCAAAGCCAAACAATCGAGAGATTGAGTGACCATGAGCAACTGTTCAAAATTCTCGTGAGGACTCCCATCGAAAGCGGTGCGACGATTTGGCCCTCCTCCGCGGCTGCTCTGCAGAGTCTGAGTCAGGCCAATAAATCGTTTGCGCACACGTCGGTTTCAATTTGTGCTCAAACGTTGACGTCAACAATTTCATCAGTTATCGGGTATCTGCGCATCGATTGTCACAAAACGAACTCTTCCAGAATCCAATTTGCCGTCTAATAGATAATCGATACAGGTCTTCATTTCTCTGTTTCAAGTCCTAGTCAAGAAGGCCACGGTATTCGCACAGCGTTCACGAGCAGATTTTTCACTGAAAAATTGTTCCATTTGTCCTCAGGTGCAGTTTTGCATGTTTTGTAGCGACACAGAGAAATTCTAGAGGAGTTGACGATGTCTTTGGACAAAAGAGGAGCAGTAGAGCCGTGATCGTAAAGATGTCACACCTCATTTCTTGAGTTCTGACGAAAAGCGTCGATCTCCTACGCCAGTCGGGATCGTGAGTCTCGGGAAGAGTTGTCGATTAGTACTGAAAGAGTCTTGTGATCATTTGAGCACAAATTGAAACCGAAAACGCAAATGATTCAATGAGGCCGCTGTCGATCTAAGGTTCTCACGATTCTTGAACTACAGGGTGTCCCAACATTAACGCCGCTTTTGAAAAAAAGCGTTAATGACTGCAAAGCAAGGCTGCTCTGCAAAGGAGAAGACTGCAAAACCGCTTTCGCAGATTTGCAGTCTTCCGTTTCAGGCCTGACCCAAGTGTCTCATGTCGCATTGCATTGTGTTCGAATCTGGCGCTGTTTCATGGCAACATAAACAACACATTGCAAGTGCTTCGAAGTCGAGAGTTTGTGTGACCACCAGCAACACCTCAAAATCTTCGTGAGGATTTCGACCGACCGCCGCGCGACGGTCTGGCAATCCTCCGTCGCACAATCGCGCAACCCGAAACGGTTCCAAGATTGATTGGGCGCATTTCGGTTTCAATTTCTGCACGTTTTACTATGAGTATGTTTCAAGCACGGTATTAGAAGTTCGAAACAACAGGGCACCAATAACGTGGCCGTTTAACTCCAAAACAACCACTTCAAAATTCTCGTGAGGATTTCGAGGCGCGCTCATCGCTCCGTTGCTGCGATGCACATCCTGAATCACTCCAAAAAATCGCTTGTGCGCACTTCAGTTTCACATTGTGCGCAATTGACGATGCGAGAAGTTTCAATACTAACTCGTTTCCGAATGTCGAAAAAACTTTTTCAGGACCTCCTCTAACTGAAATGAGCGCACTTGATCGGAACAGATCTGCAATCCTCCGTTTCAGATAGGTTTTAAAAGTGGCACGGCATCGACCATGTGATTTACATCTGTCATTTTCTTCAGTCAGCTGTCCCAATCATTGTGACGATCTTGTTTCAGGTCCAGTGGCGAGACTTCGAGAAATTGTGAGCTGTGGTAATCTGCTGAATGACGAGCTTGGCGATGTCATCGGACCGAAAGAGCCGAGCCGAAATGGAAGATTGTAAATTCAAAAAGCAACTGGCTTTAGGTGAGGAAGAAGTTGTCAATGCATTTTGGGGCACGACTTTTTAAAGTTCAACTCTTTTTGTGACTCGGAAAATCTGGTTCTCAGCTTTCAAAATAAGAGCAACCGACCCTCGCTTTCATTTCAGATACAATATTTAGGATCCACAAGTGGGACGGTATAAATCCTTCGTCGCCGCTATGCAGAGCCTGAATCACGTAAATGAATCGTTTGTGCATGCTTCGGTTTCAATTTGAGTTCAAATAGTGACATTAACAATTCCATCAATCAATAGTTCTAAAAGTATCTTGCGTTGTCGCGAAACGAATTCTTCCGCAATCTGACGTCTGACGCCTTAGACGCGCTTACCGCACTAGATAAGCATTCCTCCGTTTCAGACCGGAATAAAAAGTGCCACGATGTTCTTGCTCGGATAGTGGGCTCGGGTCTTCTTCTGGTAAATAAAGTCCCAATCAATGCGACACTTCGAGAAATTTCCTGAAATTTCAAGTTCCAGATAAGACGCTTTGGCGATGTCGTCTGACCCAAAGAGGAGCAAAGCAACCGTTCATGCGTTTTGGAACCATTCGGGCAAATCTATGCGATGACGATAGACACACGACAAACAAGTTGTGGAATTTTGGTGTTTCGAAGGATGCATATAAGACCGACAGCGGCTCCCTCGTTGCTTCTTTGCAGAGCCCGAAAATGACGAATGAATTGTTTGCGCGGACGTCGGTTTCAATTTGCGCACTAATGCTGGCACATGTAATCGCCGCAGTGCGTCGGGTCATTGTTACGAAAAGAACTCTCGTGAGATCCAATTTGTTGTGAAGTCGATCATCGGTCTAGATCTAATTCGTCTGTTTCAGATCGGGATCAAGTAGGAAACGATAATCGTCTCGCGTTCACGTCTGTGATAATCAGAACTATTGAAAGCGCATTCGTTCACAAGGCTCCCAATCCGCATTCGCGTCTGTCGCTGAAGGTTGTAGCGCAACTTTTGTGGCTTCGGTGTTTCAAGCGAGGCATAAACAGAAACCACTGCGAGCATTGTGTTGTGTTGTTGGAATTGTATAGATTGCGTTCATTTTCAGTGGACATTCAGCGTCGATTTGCTTTGTACTCTTTCGTTTCAGGCCCGAACCAAGTGCGTAACCTCAAAAACACAACGTTGTCTTTGTCGCGGGGAATGATCTGAAACGTTTGTCAATGTTCCCGAGCACACTTTCTGTTATGATGACTTCGAGACGATTCTTGAGAGGTCGGAAGAGGAGTTGACTCGCGCTCATGGATAGGTAACCGAATTCCACTCAACATCCTACTATGCCCAAGCATTCAAACGAGATCAACAAGGAAGTAAATAGCGTCCTAAATAGCGTACATCAGAAGAAGAGCATTCGGCCTTCGCTGACGTGTCACCACGTCACGTCGAGTGCCCGGGATATGTATCTTTTTCGAATACTCTTTCTTTACCAATCGAATGGCTTGATTGACATTCGGCGAGCAACCCTCACAAACCGTGGCCAAGCCCATAAAACTGACCCAGAAAAGGCACCACCGCTAACAAGATATCGTCAATCCTGAATTTAGCGAAATTAAAATGTTACCAAAGAAACCGTTGATCGCCATGCCAAAGTTGTTTATGTTTCGAGTTCAACGTAAAGCATTCAAGGTGGTGAGGAAGCAATCGTCCGGTGGGATACGTGACCGCTTATAGCACTTCAGAATCCTCATGAGAGCTTCCACCAATAGCGGCGCGACCGTCTGGCCATCATTCGTCGCTGCGTTGAATAGCCTGAATCAGTCGAATGCTCGTTCGTTTTCTGCGCACTTCTGTTTCATCTTCTACACAAATGACGACAAATGTGAGTTCAGTAGTGGACCTTGCGCTTTGGTATTGCAAAAGAACTCTTTCAGAATCAGATTGGTGCGAACGCACTACTCAGACAACCACAGCTAACTTATTGCCGAGATCGCAGGAAATCGTTATGGGCTTATCCCAACTTGGCGTTAAGACCCTCGGATCTCGGCGAG
>JAQIXL010003070.1:0-11297 GCA_034700245.1 Poikilolaimus oxycercus | reverse complement strand
TCATAACTTTCACCCCACTCAACCGATTGCTGTGAATTTTGGATATGTTGTTGAGCACGTCCGGGGCTACATGTCCTTTTTTGAATGGGCTCAAACGGTTAAGAAAAAAGCAAGAAAAAGCCAAAAACAAACTTGAAAAAAGTGCCGCGGGCCGGACCAAACCAAACTTCGCGCCGCGCGGCATAGCGTACCTCCGGAGTGTAAACTGCAAACGCCGGAAACAGTCTTGAATTGAAAACTCGAAATGATAGCATAGAAGCAAGAAAATAAACGATGTTCTGCAATTATGGTTTTAAAGAAAAAATATCTTCCCCACAGCAAATGAATCGAGGACAAAGAGACGATAGAAAACCGTTCGGAATTCAGCGGTTCTTAAAAGCAGCCAGTTCAGTACGAGGATTATGCCACATAACGGAGTCCCGTAGACAAGATAAACAACATAAAGAATGGCCGCGGGTCGACTCCAGTCTGGCTTATCCTCGAGCATCGACAAATTTCCGTTCACAACCTGGTGACGAAGAAACCAATCGTCTTCGGGCCAAGGAAAACGGTCTGGATCAAAGAATTAAAAAAGTAAATTACAAAGACTTCACTACCCCTTGTGGATTCCATGACTCTTGTTAGCGTTGCACTAAGATGAATACACTCACACACGAATGCAGCACAGGATCGACAGCGCTGCAGGAATGTGAGAAATTTCAAGTGACATTTCTGGATTTGTCTCGAAGCCCAAGCTAGAAATTGTCATGCGTCACCATGGGAAACTGTACTGCGACAAATTGCTGCGTAAATATTGTCTGAGACACAGATCAATGCGTAAATCCGTCCACAATTTTGAAAGACTACACAAAAGCTGACAACGACGTAAACAACCAGTAAAACGATTTATCTTGAACCGCTACAACGCATGCACAGCTGGGGAATTATCGAGTGCTTGTTGTTTGCGAGGCTTGATTATCAATTGGTTGAACTCGCGATGAACCCTTGAGTTTTTTCAGAAGACCGAGACGTTTTCGTATTTTTGACGATGCCAAAATGAGCATGATTGTCGGAAGGAAGGCCTCCAAGTCGGCGCCCATATATTGGAGAATCATGATGAGACGCAAGTCTGTCATATACGTTATTACGAGATACTGAAAGTCATTTACAGCTGAAAATCGATGAAAACCTGCTGAAATCCATTAATCAATTGTGAGCAGAACATTGTGAAACTGGCCATAAACTGTATCCATTCAACATTGTGCGCGTGGTTTAGAAGACCAGCCTGAAATGTTTACAACCCCAGAAATTCTTCGCAAACCTTTTTCATTCGAACAATATGCCCGAACGTTATAATGTTCAACGTTGCACAGATTGCGCAGGAAATATACGCGGCCCAGGCTCGTTTCGTCGAGTCGGGCGCCTTCAAATTCTTCAAAACTTCTGCTGAAAACATACGAAGCTCGGCCAAATTCTCTCGTAATCGGGCATGTAGCCAACGTTTGGATCACGAAGAATGTGAATTCGAGCAGGAAATGCTTGACAGACGCAGATTAATGGCAGACAAGCAACGATGAAAAACAGTGGCCAAAGCCAGCGACGCCAAAACTAAAAACGCTGAAATCCTTTAAAGAATTGCGCACGAAAATGTGACGTTGAGGAGTCACAATCCCTGTGAATCGGTTCAGTGAGATGAGTACTGGCAAATAGAGTTGAATATAGGGAAGATAAAAATAGGTATAAGTTGGTATTGGTCCAGGAAAATACTGAAAAAATCACTTAACTCTAAAAAAGTCTTTGTGCTGCAGACCTCGGGTGTGTAAACAGCGTAAGCTGGAAATAAGCGCGAGTTGTAGATCCGGTACGATAACATTGAAGCAGTGAAGAAAATCACATTCTGCAAAATAAATAGCCTGTTGATGTTCTCTTACTGCGAACGAGTCTATGACAAAAAGTCGATAAAAGCTTGTTCGGAACTCGACATTCTTCAAAAGAATCACGTTCAGAGTCAGCAAAACGATGCACAGGGGGATTCCATAAACGAGGTAGACGACATAGAGAATGGCTGCTGGCCTGTGCCAGTCTGGAATGTCGTCAAGCACTGACAAGTTGGCATTGACAATTTGAGTTCGATGAATTTCGGCCGGCCATGGAAAAAGATCTAAAAGCGCTTAATGAGCGCGTCATTATGAAAAGCTACCTGTAGTTGAGGTTTCCATTAATAGGTATTTCTTGCAAATGTCAACAATCTTGCCATTAAATGAAAATAAGACGACTTAGTGTTGTAGAAAAGCAAACTGGAAATATTGGGGTGCTAAATGGCAAAGGAATATTTGAATGAGTGTTTCAAAAGTTCTAATATTATTTTTGAACCTGCCACGTTTCACTAGCACCGTCGAAGACTGTCGTTGCTTCGAAAGAGTTCCAAATTACAGAGTATTCTGTATTCTATTTTGCAGGCATCAACGACCAAGGGGAGAAATTCGGAAACACAAACTCTACAACAACAAAATGATCCAAGTGATGCAGTTATTTGCCCTTCTCCATCAACCAGGTTACCCAGAAAATACTTTGTAGTAGAAAATAGCGGGGCTCGCATTTCTGATACAGACTGGCTTGGCAACGATCATTGAAACAACCAGAAACTTTTGAGTTCACAGCATCATTCGACCTCCTCGGCCTCCTCACAAAGAGACTTGCAACGACAAGGGGAAGACCCTAATTGCCGGAAGACAGAAATGGACTGAGTGGCGTGGGGGTTGCACTGCTCGAGAGAGGCCTCTTCAAGGTCACGCTTTTATTGCCTTGACTCCGGGAGGTGGTGGGGCACGGCAAAAGTCGGCACACGCTTCGTTCACTTCGGTCGGTGTTCTCTTTTTTTTTGTCCTACAGAGTTACACATTCTACAAATCTACTGTTTTAACGAACTGATGCTGATGTTTCCGCTTCGAATAGTCCTGCTGATTGCGTTCATTACCGTCGTTGCGCAAAGTGTCGATCACTGTTACGCAGGAATCGATTTGAACTACACCATCATGGTTAGTCACTTCTTTTTCCAAATAAAAAGTCTTCAGAAATGTTCTGAAGACAGTCGCGGGTCGTGTTTCACAGCATTTTTGCAAGACGGCCGCGTGGGCCGCGGCTGCTACACGGGGCCGTGCGAAACCTTGAACAAGGTTGGTCCTCGCCTCTTCCTCCCCTTGCAATTTGTTTATTTCCAGATTGTATTTCCTGAAGTGGGCGCGCTAAGTCGTGCCTCTTGTTGTCTCGAAGAGCTCTGCAACGCCGCCTCGCCAACTTCTCTGACAGCTGTTTTGCTCTTGGCAATCATCATGACGATTTGGCGATGAAGAAAGCATTCTGAAGTAAACATGGTGTAAAAGTTGAGAGACGGAGGAAGCTCGAGTGAGAAGGCTGAACACAAAAACTGGCTTTTCTTCATTTCCCCGACTTATTAGCCTCGTTGCTTCAATTTCTTTGTCCACGTCATGATTTTGCTCAAGAGGAGAGGAGGCAATGGTGCATCATTCTTCAAGGCGACCATTCATTGTCAGCTGTAAATTTTGCTCTTATTTGATGCACTCTAATCTTTACGATGCTGATTTTGAGATCTTCTCCTTATCCTTCCTTCCATCAAGCGAAGCCTGATGGCGCGCATCACGTTTTTTGAGTGCATCAAGCCATAGGAGTGCATGTGTTGCCCATCGTCGCGCGCTCGCGCCTTGTTGAGGCATTCACAAGGCGACATCGCCTGAGAAGAAGTGGGGAAGAAGAGGAGTTCCCAGCCGAGAGTCGTCCTTATCGCGTTTGGCGACGCCTTCGTGGGCCCGCGGCGGCGGCGGGCCACGCGTGTCTCGCCTCTCCTTCTCCTCGCATTGTCCCCAATGCGCTCGGTCCTTACACGCAGCAGCGTGGTCCTCAGCCCCCCTTTAGTTCTTTTTTTGCTCAAACTTCTTTGTCAATGCTCAGACGCCCCGCTTTTTCCTCAATGAGAGCAAAACTCGTGTGTTCCAATGAACATTTCTTTCCTTGAAGATTTTTTGATTCACCTCCCCATTGCGTGTCCTTTTCGTATTTCTCCTCCGCTTCCGCCCCTTTCAAGCGTATCTCCACGAGAGAGAGAGATTAAGCTCTTTTGCTCGCGGTAATTAATATCGCCCTGGAAACCTGAGAAGGAGTGGAGAGGCGACGCGGTGTTCGATCAAATCTCTGCGCCATCGTTTTGTGTCTTCCTAAATTTTCTCTGATTTTAGATTTCTAAAAATGAAGCCAACGATTTTTAATTTGAAACCTTTGACAATGGAAGAACGGGTGGCGAGAGAAGAAGCGCGTGCACACCTCTTTTTGATGGCGAGTCTCTGCTGCCTCCTTGACGTGCTTCTTCTATGGTTCTCGACAAGCTACTCCACGGCGGTAAGTTGTTGCTTTAGCAGTATTTTCCCATTTATGAGAAACACTTAAAAAGAAATCGTTCCGCTTTAGAGCCTCTTCATGTGTTGCACCTTCTTTGCCTGTACTCTCGTCGCCTTCGTCGCCTTCTTCTTTTCGGACTACTACTGGCTTTTCGCTCCTCTAATCGTTAATTTGATACTTAAGGCGCTCATTTCACTCGTAAGTCTTGAGTATTGGCTCATAGCAGTTCCTTTTTACAGTTGTGCACAATTTGTTCAATAATGATGGTCGTGGATCTCGCTGGCGACGAACTTCGAACATTCGTTTTCGACTTCACTGGCTTCGATGTGAACTCTGTGAGTCGTCTTTTCTCCAAGCAACATGAAGAGCTTAGGCGGACTCGATTCGATTGACTTGTCTTTTGGCTTTTCTCTTCGCGATTTTCTTCTTGGCCATGACAGCCGCTGCGCGGGCGACCCTTCGTTCAGTCAACGTTCTTCGGCACGACTTTGAAAGGTCTTGGAAAAGCAAACAAATTCTATAATCCTTCCAATATAAACATTGTATCGTATAATATTTGTGAACAATGACGAAAGTATTAAATAATCTGAATTCAATTCGCTTTCTTTATTATTGGTACAGTGCCTTTTCATTAGCTCTTGATGCCCGGGATTGCGATAAATTGGCTAATCTTATCTACCACCGTTTTTACTGCAGCTTTCTCTTCTTCGATTAGTTTCGTGCATTCCTTGTTTTGCTTGCAGCAATCCATCCATGTGGTCGTTGTATCAGCCAGGCACTTTCGGTCGAGACTCGGTTTCTTCTCAAGTTCATAGTGTATTTTTTCTAGGACGTCAGCGTACAATTCCTTTGTTTTACTTCCTGAAAAGTTATAGCAATCAAGTTGAAAAGGGTGTTCAAACCGTAGAGAAAATCGAGATGATTGGTGCCTGTCAGCGTGGTAAGCCCTGTGCGAAACTTTGAGCGCATTTCACTGTCGTAGAGCTCCTTTAATACAACGCCTTAATAATAAAAAGGGCGCCTCACTTCAAAATCCTCCGGCTGCGCGAGCCAGTCGTCCTTGCTCGCCCGGAAGTAAGAGTTCTTGTGTGCGTAGTTCAATTGGTACGTTGGAGGTTCGTCCTGCAAAGACAAGTTCAGTTTTTTTTTAAATCTCAACGCAAGAGTGATGTTCTCAACGACACCCGACCCTCGGAAATTTACTGTATGCCGATTTTGAGTCCCACGACAAGTTTCGACGTTACAAACACAGAATAACTTCTTCCCACTTACATCTTGGTACTTCTCCTGGTTCAGTTTGTTCAATTCGTAGTCGAACTTCATTGGAATCTTTGATTTGACGAACTGTAACCAATGTCGGATATTTTTACCAGATGTTCCGGCTGGATAGTGGGCCATGAACGCTTCGTCACGATTCTAAAGACGAGAAGTGAAAAACTACACAAATGTATCTAGTTCTACCGGCTGTGATTGATCCGTGTTGATGCCGGAAACGAGCATGTGCATCGTGTGACAAATGACACTATTGAGCTTGCCGAGGCCGCAAATCCATTTCATGAAGTTCTTCGAAGTTTCCGTCGACGCCATAAATTGTCCATGTCCGATGAAATCGTCGAGTGCTTTTTTGGTGAGTTTCATTTCTTTCGGGAGGAGTTTCCGAAGCAAAAAGTTTAGTGGATTGAGACCCGCAGCAACTCCCCAGAAAATTTCCTGAAATGTTTTCATAAGACAGAAAAGAGGCAATGCAACACTAAAAAGTCAGACAAATAACCTCTGAATCATTGAGAAGATCAGCGATAACTTTGAATAGCCCCTTCATATGCTTTGTTGAGACCACCGGCGCTAGGCCCATAAACAGTCGAACCTGTAGTGTTCATTTTTTTTAATTTTCTAGAATCAATCTAAACCCTGCTCGCTAGCTCGTAGTCCAAGGAGAAGCGAAGAAATCCTATGAGCGTGCCCTGGGAGTGTCCAAGGTAGAAGATGGTTTCATGTCCGGTTTTCTCCAAAACATAGTTGATCATGGCTGGCAAGTCATAGTTCGCATGCTCATCAAAACTATAAATACACACAACATTTTCAGGCTTACCTGAAGTCCCAAAATTTATCATCATCGACCTTGAGACTCGTGTGGTTTCTTGAATATCTATTCCCACGAATATTTCCCATCCAAATATCATAGCCGGCGTCGGCGAAAACAAAACCTCAAAATGTCGGCCTAAATAGAAAACATCACAAAAGCTCTAACCAGCGCTGCCATCGGGAGTGTTCAAGATCCAGTCAGCACTCGAGGCGAGAAGGCCGTGTTGGAGGAAGATCACTTCGCGCTTCACTCCATCCTTGCATGGTGCTGAAAAGAGAACTTATGTCGTCGCACAAAAGGCTCACATTTTACTCCACACGGAATACGATGCAACTCGAGGATATAACCATCTGTGGTGGTTGCATGATGAATTTCGACTGGATATTTGTAGTACTCGATGATTTGGGGCTAAATTGCACTATTTCAAACACAGATGAAGGCTCACGGTGGATCGAGAAACCTCCGGCAGTTGGGCGACTACGGTTGCCCACAGAAAGAGAAAGGCAAGAAGCATTCTCAATCCGTGTGTGACGTTTCATGTTTATCATCTCCTTTTATTCTTGAACTCCGATATTTTTTTTCTTAGACCGTGAAAAACATGAAAACATGTTTAGACATGAAATAATTATTCTAAACGGTCTTCATTTTCCTTCGAACTGACAACGTCATACGAATTTTAAACAATGCCTGAGGCTTGACGAAAAAATTCCTCATTGTAGTCAATTACGACGCTTTAAGAACATTGGAATGCGGCCTTGTGTTGTGATCTTCATGCTCTTCGCGATGCCAGCTTTTGCACTTAGCTCAACAATTCCGGCTAGTAATAAGAAAAAATAAGAAGCGTTTATACAGCCTTGCAGGTCTTGTTTGTTTCCAGCAATCGAACTACGTGGTCTTCACATCTGCCAAACATGATGCATCAGTGCTCGGTCTTCTCGCGAATTGTTTTTAAGATTTTGCTGTAAAGTTCTTTGGTTTTCGCAATCAAACAGAAAGGCATTCTTGCCCTTCAAGAAAAACCGAGAAGTTTATCAGAGCTCGAAACAAAACTATGGAAAGGCTTTATTCTTTGAGGGGCTTGTTGAGGCAGTTCAAGCAGGAGGCGAGGCGGCAGAGTCCCTTCCAGCTCGACTTCAGGAGGTCGCCGCCGAGGACGCGCACAGCGGCGAAGTCGACAGCCAAAGCCGGCAAGCATCCATCTGCACACCTGAGGAGAGTTTTGGAAGAGATGAAACTGGACCCGACGACGCGGCTGTCTTCGCCGGCCTTCTCCTCCAGCCACTGGCGAAACTTGAAAAGTCTCAAACGTCAGCAGTGAAAGAAATTTATAATAGCAGTTACTTGGTGTTCTTTTCAGTGTAGCCAGCCGAACGGTGGAAGATGCGATAAGCGACGTTCTTGCTGAAAGATTTCGTTCACGTCATGTGCTTGACAAACAAGGGCGTCTTCTTGTCGACTGACAGGTGTTCCTCCTCAACGTAAGGAGAGCGGAAGACGTACTCGACCGCCACTTCACCGTCCTCGCAGTAGACATTCGCCTGGATACGAATTCCAACTTGAGTAGATTCTTAACCATACATTCAACTTTGCACTTTGTCCGTGCACCGCGCTTTGCCACTCCGACGCCAATCCGGAAATACTGTAGCCGCGGGTCGTCTTGTAGCCGCGGATTTTGAGGCCAAAGTGCTTGAGAAGGCGGACCCGGCGGCCAAAGACGACGGCCCTTCTGTTGTTCCACCAATAAAGGCGGAGCGACTCCGCGCTGAGGATGTGGCCCTGGCCGAAGTCGTAGAAGTCGCCGTGCTCGATGAAAATCTTCTCGCTCCTCACAACCACCTTCGTCGGATTGGAGGGTGCAATATTGCATTCCTAAAGAACCTCCATACTTGATTCAATTCGAACTCTTATGAAAGCGCAAAAGCCGCTGCTCTGCTTGTCGTCCAAAGTCACTTCCAGTTTTTCACACTTCACTCGGAGAAGTCCCCAGACAATGAAGAGCGTCACCGTGCTCATGCCACTGCACCCTTTCTCTTCATAAGGCGCGGCTCACCCCAGATTCACGCAGAACTCTGGGATGCTTTCAAGGGCGCGGACGAATTCGAGGCTCTCAATCCACTCCTTGCCCTCTTCAATCAGTTTCAGATCTTTGAGGACGAAGCGACGCGGTTTGAGGCCCGCAAGGAGACGCTGCACGGTGGTCGGCGAGTCGAAGTGGGTGGCCGCCATCTCGAAGGACTCACACTTCACGCCGCGGCGCAGTCGCAGAATGCCTTCCACGTGCGTCTTGGAAGTCTCTTTCTTGAGGAGCTACCGTACCTCCTTCAGGCCAAACTTGTTGAAGGCAAAGGAGTCGTGTTCGGAGGCAAAGTCCATGAGGTGGCGGGTGAAGGGCTCGGCCTGCAGCTCTCGGCGGACCGCGCCGAAGTCGAAGTTGTCATCGACTTTGAAAGCCTGAAGCTGAATTTCAGTTCTTTTTCCTAAACCTCAATCATGTATTGCCATTTCTCATTCTTGTCATCATTTTCTTTGAAAATGATGATCTTGGCGCCCTCCGAGTCGAAGCAGAAAAGCATCTGAGCAAATTGTTCTCTCTTCTTTTCCACTCACGCGATGGTTTTGCATGTATTGCTGGTTCATTGTGAGTATGTTGTGAGCGAATCGGCCGTCGGCGAGGGTCTGCGAGAGCAACGACCACGGCTCGTCGGCCAGAGGGAAGGAGAAGGTTGGACGAGACGACCGAGAGATGGTCATCGTAGCCGACCGTCGAGGAGGAGAGCGTAGAAAGACTGAGCTTCAGCGAATTCGAAGGTTGCAAAAAAAATTCGAGTTAGCTTGTGATTTGAATACATTGCAAATCCCATTACTTTAGTGTAAACAAAAAAAGGCCCTTCGGTTCCACCATCTCGACCAGAGCCTGAAAGAGCGTTGAAATAAACAAATGTTTACTTCTTTCAGGATTCCGGCAACAAAACTCGCCTTCACAGCCTCGAAAAGCTTCGCGTTTTGTATCAGTGGAGATCTTGATATTGTGTTATACTCCATTGGGGCAGCAATGAATGCGGCAAAGGGCAACATGCATTTCTGGTGACAAAAAAAATGCTAAAGGAGAAGAAGGAGCCTGTAGAAGTTTGGGCTTTTGTGCACGCCTGTACTGTCAACTTGTGAAAATTCCTGTTTGGCGTCGGAAATTAAACTTGTCAGCTCGAAGCATTCTTGTGGATAGTTTGTGATCGTGGTGAAGCGAATTCATCTTTTGCGTCAATAATCGAGAATAAGCTAGCAACCAGATGGCAATCTACTTGTTTCGTTGTGTGGTTCAAAGGCTACGTGGCCGACTAACCTTTCGTTCTCTATGTACGCCCTCATGCTCCACCCACCCGCTTCGCGTACAATAATGTGGCAAGTTCGCCCTATTTCTCTGCCTTCTAGATGACAGATGAGGCCCTCAACCCGCCGAAGACAATGGAACGTCTCGGTCGTAACAATACGCTCTGCCACGAGATTGCTCGGGCTTTTTCCGGTTCTCAGATGTTTTGGAGAGAGGGTTTGAAGCCATCTCATCATCGTGGACGACCAACCAAGGGGAGATGGCGAGTTTCCTGAAAACGGCACCGCCGTCGCGCCACAGAGCCCAGGAACTGCCTCTCTTATTGATGGCAACCGCGCCAACCCGCCGACCACAACTTCTTTGTTACTCGAACAGTGCGACGTCGCCTTCGTCGACTGGCCGCCCTCGTGCCGGTTTCTGACCGCGCTGCTCCCATTATGTTCCACTCACTCCTACTTTTACTCATAGCAGCCGGTGTGCAGGGGTCCATCAAAGGCTATGACGACAAGTCCTCCGGGCATCCGGAGAAGAAGATCGCGTTGCCGACACAGAGGTACTGAACGTATGGATGAAATGCTAAATGTCATTGCTTGTGCTTGTCGCAGCACTCTAAAAGAGAACCCATTTCAGTGAAATCGATGCTTTTTTCTCAAATGTCCACGAGGAGGCTCCAACCAATGAAGACGGAGTGGTCGAAGGCGCCGACCTCCTCGGACCAGCGCCTCCCGTCGAGTTGGCGACAGTCTTCTGGGGACCTGATGGTCGACGACGTGTGTTAGTCGAACAACTTGTGACAAAAATTCCTCCGGCTTTTCCATTTCAGAAAACGTTCCACTCCGGTTCGTCGCGATGCCGGTTAGTGAAGAATTTTTCTCTTGCAAAAGAAAAAGAAATTCTAACGCGGTCTTCGTTCTTGCAAAAGGGGGGAGTTATTTCCAGATTTCCATTTCATCACCGATTTGAAGTGATTTTCTTGTTTTCGCTTTTTGTTGTCTTCGTCTTGGGAGGAACGCGTAAATATGAATGTGATTGCAGCTGGCGAAAAGGCCCTCGACATCGCCGCAGCCGAGAAAGTTTTCGCTGAAGAGGCAAGTTTGATCTTTGGAAGCTCGAACGAAGCGATGCACGATTAGGGACGCGCTTAGCGGGTTGGCACCAAGAAACTGCATGGTGAAAGTTTGCAGAAAGAAAATGTCTTGACCACTTGTGAGTGCACAAAAATGCGTTTCCGACTTGTTCGTTGAAGGGGGTTCAATGAGGACACTTGTAGTGTCTCCGAGTCCTCAAAGACCGACGGTCCGCAAAACAATTTCCGCCATTTTTCTTGTTGACAAGGGAAAAAAAGGAGGACAAATGATTGCTGTGTAGTTTGTAACGTTCACGTCAAGCGATTTACGCAGCACAACTCTTTCCACGTTCTGAGAACGTGAATTCCAGGGCCTTGGCTTGAGCAAAGGACCAGCGCCACCGAAGTCGAACTCTATCTCGAACACA
>JAQIXL010003069.1:0-11298 GCA_034700245.1 Poikilolaimus oxycercus | reverse complement strand
CTCTGTGGGGACATCGGGCCGGTCAAGAAGAACGCGTTGACATAAAGGAACTCATCGATTGTGAAGGAAAATGGTTGTAATAGCCCTGCCATTCATCATGGGAAACTAGGGAAAGAATTTTTCGGTCCGTTGTTACGACCTTCCGATAGATCAAAGTGAATTATTGGCTGCGTTTCACTTCCACGCTAAGGGAGCACCTGTGAAACACAGATTGTGAGACTTTGGCCAAGTCCGTTCTTTGATCGATTCTGATTTGATGAAAAAGAATGAGTTTCAAAAGAGTGTAGAATTCCCACCTGCAATAATCGCACAGTCGACAGGATTTACAGAATCTCCTCTCTCTTCCAGCCTAAAGCTTTTTGTTCTATCTGAAAGGCTTCAACGATATGCCTTCTGTGCAGTTTTTGTTCAAATCATCAGTCACGTGATGTCAAATCTCAGAAAATCAATAAGTTTCATAAGAGTGGCGAATTCACAGCATAAATCTGTGCTCAATTCCTCCAAGGAGCAAAAGTCTTTCAATTTTCAGCCTGCCAACAACGTCGTCACCAGATTCTCGACGAACTTCCTACCAACGAGGTCGTCGGAGTCTACATTCCACAGTGCACGGACGACGGTCTAAAGTAACTTTCGTCTCGTTTAACTGTCTCCCAGGTATCGACCTCGACAATGTCGAACTGGGACTGAGGATTGTTGGTGCGTCAACGCATTTGGACAACGTCTAGAGAACACTGGCTCGGTGTGTGAACATGAAATCCGACGAAAACAAGAGAGCCTCATTGTCAGTGCTCAAGAGCTCCGGTACTACTAACGTTCAGAACAACAATGGCTCCGATTTCAGAAAAGAACTGGAAAACGATCAAACAACGAAGGAAAGCCGACGAACTTGCGATGTTCAACGCGCTGGTCTCTGTCTCGGCCTGCCTCCAGGCTCTCCTGCTCAATCTTCAGACAAGGACGAGGTTCTCATGGCGAACTTCACATCTATAGTAACCTTTCTAGTGTCAATGCGATGACGACTGCTACGGTCGCCAGAAGTGCTGTCGAAGTCTTCAGGGCATTCGACACTGCTCCGATCCTTTACCTAGTGGACTATTTTAGCGTTTCTTTACGGGTTCACGGGAGTGGTGCCTCTTTCTCTGCCACAATGGAACTAATGCCAAAGCTTCGCTTCCTCTTTTCTAACCCCCAATTCTGTCCTTTCGCTTCGGGTCCTCAACCCGGTTGAAAATAGGTTTTACAGACCCGGATGAGGTGGAAACTCTCCTCTTGGGAAATGCCACTAGTGAAATCGAAACCGCAACAGCTGAGACCTTCGAGGCGGAGAATTCCACTGAAGGTTCCCGGCAAATCCCGGCATTTCTATGTTTCACGAGTTCTCGAATGAATGGAATTCTTTCAGTATATCCGGTGATGATTGCGAGTTCACCAACGGGAAGTCTGTGTGCCGAGGGCGAAGCGTACTCGCCGTGTTACTCCGAGTGTCAAGCGTCGTGCACAAATCCCGACACGCCGCCGTGTCCAAGTCCGTTCTGTCGACCCGGCTGTCATTGTCTGCCAGGTGAGTTTCTATTTTATTTTGAAGCGATTGTCGTGAATGCTGCACCTTTTCATCATCATTTCACGGCGGAGAATATCAAATCGGGCAACAATTGACAAATCAAACGCTTTCCTCAGCGTGTTAAGAAATCTCTTTGAGTTTCACCTCTTCAGCACTTTGTGGCAAGAAAATTTAGAAATCAGTGCCGCGTTTGCTCCCATTTCATTGAAAAACTTCATTTTTTTTTCAAGCTTGTACGTTTACGGCCAAGGGATGGATTTTGAACCGACTCTTCAATTCAGAGAGGTTTCAGTTGAATTGCATAGGCGGCAGAAATCTGAAAGACCACTAGACGCGTCAGGAAGATTTTGATAAAAAGAAACCAAAGTGAAGCAGGCCTTTTGAAGCCTTTTGCGATGATTGCCTACGTCGAATGTCACTGTTCAACTGCGTTTCAGTTTTTGAGGAAATGCGAAAGACAGAAACTTGCAATAATGCATTGCAGTGGCATGAGATGTACTGATTTATCGCCTTTACAAACTCTTTATCCTGAAGTGAACCAAAACATGCGTCGGCTTTCATCTTTGCGATTCCTGCCTGCCAGCTCTCATGAGTCGCCTCTCTCTCTCAGACAAGAGAACAAAGCGGTGAAAGCGGAAGAGGGGGACAGGTGGGGGTCCTCGGTGAGAGGGGAAACGAGCTGGCTCGAAGAGCCCTCGGCTTTCTCCCAAACCGGGCAGCTCTCTTTTCTGTTGAGGGAAAGGGACAAGTCAATCCCCCCTCGACCACTCCAAATCCCCCTGCCGAGTTCTGAAACTTCACTCCGTCGCCAAGTGACTCGCACTGTAAAAGGCAATCGGTCATCGCCGCTGAAGGTCACTCATTCTGAGAGGGAAGCATGACGACAATTGTGAAAGCCTTCGATGAGGTTCTGAGCTTGAGTGGAAAAGAAATCGATAATTCTATTTCAAACAAAACTCATGCATTTCTTTATGCCTCCATCCTTTGTCGCACTCACGCAGCAATGCTGTAAAAAGTGAAAAACTATTCTACATGTCGTGAAACTTAACCCAGCTCGGGCACCAAAACAACTTCTGTCAACCCGAATGGATCTTCTCAAAGTTGCAATCGCTTCACAGTCGTGCGATTTTGATTCCTCTTGAAACACCTGTTTTATATTTCTTTGCAGGCTTTATTCGACGTGACACAAACCCACTCTCGCCGTGCATTCCACAAGCGGCATGCACCCTCGAACAGGCGGATCTCGGAGCGAACGGCGTCATCGGTCTTAATCCGGCTGTGCAAGGCGGTTAGTCAAACTGCCAATTTCACGTCGAAAAGAAATTGAGCAAAAGTTGTTGCTTGATTCGTTTCAGTGTGATCACATGCTTGGCAGTCTTTCTGCCAGCATTACTGGGACGAAGAACGCCGTTACCATAAAAATGAATTTATTTTCAGGCGGTCAGTGCGAGGACCCGCTTCGAGCTTACGCGGATTGCGGCTCCAGCTGTCCAATGGCTTGCGAGACACGAACGCTGCCAAGGTGGTCGTTTTTGTTGCTGTTTATTTTTTGTTCGCCCACTTGTTTGTGTTTACAATACAATTTGTTTTCTAGATGCAAGGAGACTCGCTGCGTGAAGGGCTGCTTCTGCCGAGTGCCGTACGTTCTTGAGAAGTCTAACGATCCACTCAATGCGAGGTAAGTCGAAAATCTCTAAAGCGATCTCTAAAGATGTGTGCTCCCATCGGAATGCCCACCAATCGTCGAGGGTTCCTTCTCCAATCCTCAAAGGACACCAACGGTAAACCAAAAGAGCAAAAAAGGAAAAGTCGCAGGAATCGACGTCGCGCCCGACAACAACACCGCAGTTGACTACACTTCCAGCCATCTTCTTCACCCCGTATCCGACATATCCGAGACAAGAGAGCCCTGTAAAATTTTTGGCGTTCAACTTGTCGAAGGCTTTCTCCCGATCGAAAGGATCGAAATTGTTGTTAGAAGAGTTCAAACTGAAACTGATGCATTCCTCAAGCAAAAGCCGCAGAATTTTTCTAACAATAAGCCTCGCGATCAGACGACAGCATTGCAGATATCCAAGTATTCTCAATTCAAGAATTTCCTGAAACTCATCACGAAGGAACTTTCAGATCTCACCATACGGCCCCTTCTCGCCCACACATCCAACGCTCCTTCCACCCGCCCAACAATGCGCCGATCCTTTGAAGAACTATCTCACCTGTGGATCGCTCTGTCCTTGTAAGGCCTCTTGAACATTTTGAAAGCATCAAATTACAGCCTCTTGCACGAATCTCCAACCAGAAGGTTGCTCGACGCAATGTGTTTCTGGTTGCTTCTGCAGGAGTCCTTTCATTCTTCAAGATGAGAGAAACTCAAATTCTGGTGAGTCTAAAATAACAAAGGAGAGATGTGCAGGTTGCGTGCTTCCCCACCAATGTGGTCTGTTCCCGAGCACCAGCAGTGGCACTGAAGGATCCTCGACGGCGTCGCCGTCGCCCGTCTGTGTGGATCCGAGGAAGGAGTGGTCACAGTGTGGCGCTCTTTAGTAAGTTTTCATCGAAAAGAGACCTGAAATTGCTGAATCTTGAGAACTTGACAAGTCCTTTGAGGAGCTACATATCATAATTGCCAAATCTTGTTTGTTGATTGTTTCGCCTTGAAACTGTTTAAAATCGAAACAAAAAACAAACGTTGCCCGATTCGCTGTTGATTGTTCGACAAGAATTGCATTGGCAAAGACAAACTCCAGGAACACATTTGGAATCGTACATCACGTTTCATTTTGCAGCTGTGCCCGATCGTGTGCCAACCTCTCTGGCCAATGCTCGGAGGGCGTCTGCGCCTCGGGCTGCGTCTGTCGCGAGCCCTACGTCCTTTCCGACCCGACAGATCCGGCGTCTCGCTGTGTTCTTCCCTCGGAGTGCGCCTCGCATTGTGACGATGCTCTCAAAGAATTCAAACCTTGCGGCTCGAGTTGCCCCGTTGGCTGCGACAATCCGCATCCAGACTCTTGCACACCTTGCATCTCCGGCTGCTTCTGCAAAAATGGTTTGAAACTGCTTGGTTTCAAGAGTATTCGAAAGTATCTCGCGATGGCTTTTCAATACTGCTCCAGGGTTGCGGACTTTCATCTTTTAGTTCTTAAAACGAACTGTTTCAGTAAATGTACAAGACTCAATGGGCCTTTTCAGGTCAATAATTTCGCTGTTTCCTCTTTCCTCAAAATCAGAGCAATTGTAAGATTCGTTACAGGTTTCGTCTTCGAGAACTCAAAGGACTGGCGGAATTCGCTCTGTATTCGTCTCGAGGACTGTCCCAAAGAAAGCACCGACAGCAATGGCACCACATCGGCTGAGTTCAATTCTGTCTTCGAGAGTGGAGAAACAACAAACATCAACAGCACAGGTGAGCGATTTTGAAAGCCTCCATGAAATAACAAAGCATTTCAGTTTTCAACAGCTGTCCAGCCTTCACGAAGGACATCGGAGGACGAGGTTGCCAGTTCGACACGGATTGCCCCAATGAACAAGTGCGCGCTATTGAAAGAGAGAAATGTGACTAAAACTTCAGAAATGCTGTCGAACGGCGGTGACACCTTTTGGTGAAACGCCTCAACGCTGCACTTGCCCGGATCCGAACTCCGCTTGGGACTCTTGCGGCTCGCTTTGTCCCGAGTACTGCGGTCAGAAAGCTCGACCCGTCTGCTCAAACACCTGCAACCCCGGGTGTCATTGTGCACCCGGCTATGTCAAGGTATGAAATGCAATGTGCTCTTGGGAGAGGTGGTTGATGTTTTCGAAGAAAAAACTCTGACTGAGGCTATTCATGAAAACTGAAGGCATGTGTCTTGAGATGAATCTGAAACATATCGCTTGCAAAGGCCCGAAATGTTCATTTTACGCGCTCATCAGCTTTACCGCGTCTGAAAACATTGACTAGCGAATCAAGTTTAAAGTCTGCTCTCCCGGAGAATCAACAGAAATAAATGCCGCTCTTTATTTCGCCTTCATCAGAAACACGGTTCTAAACCTTCCAGACTTTAGAAACTTCGACAAATGCGGTAAAAAAACATTCCATCCTCTCGCAGCAATCATTGTGGTCGCCTTTTAACAATAAATATTAAGTTGCTTTAGAAACGCATCTTCAAATCAGATTTTCACTTGAAACATGTGAGTTGCAGGCGCGAAACGATGTTGCCGCACCATGTGTGCCCATCGAGTCCTGCGACACCGAGTCAACTACTGCTGCCTCACACAACGATTCTGATACTTGTAGAGAAATTGCTTTGCCGTCAAGATTTGAACGGTTTTCAGCTGCCGTCATTGACTCGTCCGAAAAGCCATCGGAGAAGAGCTCCGAACAAGAAGATGAGAGCACAACGCCCATCGACGCTTCCGCCTATTTCTATTCGACCAATGGAGTCCGAGGCCGACTCAATTTCTTGCAAGCAAAAGACGATCAACTTAACGTTAAGGTGAGTTAGAGCGAGAATTTCAAGAAAAACCCGTCAGGGCACAATCTATGGCCTCCCATCGGCCGTTTATTCCCTGGTCGTGCATCAGTTCGGCGATGTCTCCGACGACTGCGCTCATCTCGGTCCGCCCTTGGGCTTTCCTTCAAATCCCTTTGCTTCGGCTCTCCTAGGAGAGCTGGTCGTGGCTGATGCCGCAAATACAACAGAGTCGACTTTTAAAGAAATGGTGTGTGCCTTGATTTTTCTAAATATACGAAATTTAGACTTCTTGGCCGATTTCTGTACTGGCGGGTCGATCAGTAGCCGTTCATAAGAACCCTTGGTCACCGTCTTCCTCCACTCCACCCGTATCCTGCGCCACGATTGGTGTTACAAGAGTTTAATTCCTTTTTTGATCTTTTTTTTTGTAAAATTCACATGCGTGTCGGACGCTGATCTACAACTCTTTCCACAAATCACTGCTATGATTTTCCTGCGAGTTTTCTTGCCCGCATAAATATTATACCTCTTCAGCTTCGTAGTGGAAGCTCAATGACATGTTCAACGACAACATGAGAATGATGATCGAACGAACGAGCATGTTTCGACCGGGGCTATTATTCTCGGTCAGAGACTCGATGCAATCTGCGCGCGACTGCAGTGGGCATTTCATTCAGAATGAGAGGTTTCAAACAAAAGACACGCCATGCGATATTTCTCAAGTTCATTTGTGAGAGGGTTGCCATATATTCTTTCAGACAAGTTTCAAAGGAAATGCATGATGTGGAGCAGTGTTCAAGCAGTGTTCGAATTTATTCCGTGGTCGATGCGTGAATGTTTTAGGTCAACGTCTGGAGAGGACGGGCTGCATGTGCGAACATGAACAAATTGCTTGAGTTTCCTCTTTAGCATTTTGTGACAAGAAAATTTAAAAATCAGTGTGACGGTTGTTGCTTCTTCATTGAACAGGGAACGAGCTGCCTCGAAGAGCCCTCGACTTTCTCTCAAACCGGGCAGATCTCTCTTTTGCTGAGGGAAAGGGACAATCCCCCCTCGACCACTCCAAATCCCCCTGCCGAGTTCTGAAACCTCGCCCCATCGCCAAGTGACTCGCACTGCAAAAGGCAATCGGTCAACGCCGCTGAAGGTCAATCTTTGTGAGTGCGGCTGATGAAATTCACGACAGTCGACAATTTCATTGTCGCCTGTCGTAACTTATTCGAACCGAAGAGTGTAGTAGTAACGTATCGAAAACGCGGCAATTCAGCTTCAAGTAAAACTCAAGAATTTCTTTCCACCTCATCCTTGCTCAATTAGTGTGGCGACAAAGCAAAAGAAAACCACGCACTTCTTGAAGCGCAGTAAAATTGTCTAAGCCCCGCAAAGAGACACCGCATTGTAAGTGTTCGAGTGTTTTCATTTAAAACACTTTCTGAAACTCATCACGAAACAACATTTGTGCTGTCTTTTGTTCAAAACAATTGTTGCCGGGGCTAATCGTTGAAAATTACTAAGTTTCATAAGAGGGGCGAATTCACAGCCGAAATCTGTGCTTTGCTGCAGCTGTGGTGGCAAAAGTCTTTCTCTGAAAGAGAAAGACTTTTGGGTTCAAGGGAGTGGTGCCTTTCTCTGCCACAACGGAACTAATGCCAAAGCTTCGCTTCTTCTTTTCTTGCCTCCAATTCTGTCCTTTCGCTTCGGGTCCTCAACCCGGTTGAAAATAGGTTTTACAGACCCGGATGAGGTCGCAACTCTCCTCTTGGGGAATGCCACTAGTGAAATCGAAACTGGAACAGCTGAGACCTTCGAGGCAGAGAATTCCACTGAAGATTTCCGGCAAACCCGGCAGTCTGTGTGCCGAGGACGAAGCGTACTCGCCGTTCTACTCTGAGTGTCAAGCGTCGTGCACGAATCCAGACACGCCGCCGTGTCCGAGCCCGTTTTGTCGACCCGGCTGTCATTGTCTGCCAGGTGGGTTTCTATTGTGTCGTACAGTGATTGACATGATGTGTGACAAATCAAACGCTTTCCACTGCGCATTACATTTAATTTTTTGAGTTTCATCTCTTGAGCATTTTGTGGCAAGAAAATTAGAAATTAGTGCTGCGTTCCCCCCGAGTGCTTCTTCATTGGATAACTTTTTTTTTAGCTTGTCCGTTACGGCAAGGGATGAATTTTGAGCCGATTCTTCAATTCGGAGAAGTTTCAGTCAAACTGAATAGTGACAGAAAATTTCAAGATTGCTACTAGGTGCGCCGAGATTGTTCGATTACAGGAAACCAAAACGAAAGGGATTCGCTATGATTACCGAAACTTTGGGATTGTTCATCTGCGTTTCAATGTTTGAAGAAATGTGAAAGACCGAAAGTTGTAATAATGTAGATCAGCGGCCTTGGATGTACTGATTTTTCCTTCTACAATAGACTTTCATCTTTGCGCCTCCCGTCTGCCAGTTCTCATGGCTTCTCTCTCTTGAAGGGAAGAGAAAAAAGCTCTGAAAGCGAAAGAGCGAGCAGGTGGGGGTCCTCGGTGAGAGGGGAAACGAGCTGGCTCGAAGAGCGCTCGGCTTTCTCTCAAACCGGGCAGATCTCTCTTCTGTTGAAGGAAAGGGGCAAGTCAATCCCTCCTCGACCACTCCAAATCTCCCTGCCGAGTTCTGAAACTTCGCCCCGTCGCCAAGTGATTCGCGCTGTAAAAGGCAATCGGTCATCGCCGCTGAAGGTCAATCTTTCGGAGAGGGAGACGTAACAAAAGTTGTGAGATTTTTAACTAGGGATTAGAAAGGAGCAGCGTGTGAAATCATCAACAAATTCATTTAAAATTCGGTAATTATATTTCAAACAAAACTCATGCATTTATTTACTTCGATCCTTTTTTCTTCATTAGCAATGCTGTAACAAAGTGAAAGACTATTCGAAACGTCTTGAAACTTAATCGTGATCGAGCGCCAAAACATCTTCCGATAACCCGCAATGCTCTTCTCAAAATTGCAATCGCTTTACAGTCGTGCCATTTATGTCTCACGTGAAACACCTGTTTTATGTTGTCTTGCAGGCTTCATTCGACGTGACACGAACCCTCTCTCACCGTGCATTCCACAAGCTGCGTGCACCCTCGAACAGGCGGACCTTGGAGCCAACGGCGTGATCGGTCTCAATCCAGCTATGCTAGGCGGTAAGCCAACCTGAACCGAGAATTTCGAAGCCAAAGAAAGCGGTTATTGTTTGGTTTGTTTCACTATGCACGCATTTTCTGCAGTCTTTGTGTCCCGCATTAACGCCGCTCATCAACGCCGCCATCTTTGACAGAAAGCATCAAAAATGGATTTCATTTCAGGTGGCCAATGCGAGGACCCTCTCCGAGCTTACGCTGATTGCGGTTCCAGTTGCCCGATGGCTTGCGAGACACGAACGTTACCAAGGTGGGTGCTTGCTTTGCTGTTTGCGTTGTTTACCTACTTGTTTGTGTTTATTAATTGTTTCTACAGGTGCAAGGAGACCCGCCGTGTCAAGGGCTGTTTCTGCCGAGTGCCGTATGTCCTCGAGAAGTCCAACGATCCTCTTAATGCGAGGTGATTCAAGATAAAAAAATCTCTAAAGAAGCTCCGTCCCAGATGCGTGCTCCCGTCGGAATGCCCACCAGTCGTCGAGGGCTCCTTCTCCAATCCACAGAGGACAACCAAAAGAGTAAAAAAAAGAAGAAAGTCTCACATCAGGAATCGACGTCGCGCCCAACACCAACACCACAGTTGACAACACTTCCAGCCATCTTCTTCACCCCGTATCCGACATTCCCGAGACAAGAAAGCCCTGTAAATGTTTGGTATTTGAGTTGAAATTCTGATTGTCCGTCCAATCGACGTTGATCAAAAGTGTTGTTAGAAGAGTTCAAAGTGAAACCGATTTGTCAATCCGAAAACTGAACACATTTTGAACGCCCACCATCATCTCATTGTTTTTGAAATGAAATGTTTCACTAAAGTTAAAAGACACGACGGACGTTTTCAGCTTCAATGATTAAGCGCTCGGCTTCGTTCTTCAAAACAACTATAAGATTCTTTTCAGGTTTCGTCTTCGAGAACTCGAAGGACTGGCGAAACTCTCTGTGCATTCGCCTCGAGGACTGTCCCAAGGAAAGCACCGACAACAATGGCACCACATCCGCTGAGTTCAACTCCGTCTTTGAAAGTGGAGAAACAACAAACATCAACAGCACTGGTGAGCGATTTTGAAAGCCTCCATGAAATAACAAAGCATTTCAGTTTTCAACAGCTGTCCAGCCTTCACGAAGGACATCGGAGGACGGGGCTGCCAGTTCGATACGGATTGTCCCAATTAACAGGTTCGAGCTGTTGAAAGAGAGAAATGCAGCAAAAACTTCAGAAATGCTGTCGAACCGCGGTGACACCTTTCGGTGAGACGCCACAACGCTGCACTTGCCCGGATCCAAACTCGGCCTGGGATTCATGCGGCTCGCTTTGTCCCGAGTACTGCGGTCAGAAAGCTCGGCCTGTTTGTTCGAACACCTGCAATCCCGGCTGTCATTGTGCACCCGGCTACGTCAAGGTATGAAATGCCATGTGCTCTTGGGAGAGGTGGTTGATGTTATCAAAGACAATCTCTGAGTCTAGTTATGAAAACTGGGGGCATTTTCTTTGAGATGAATGTTAAGCACATCTCCTGAAAAGGTCTGACATGTTCATTTTACACGCGCAGTAATCATTGTGGTCGCCTTCAACAATTAGTATTTAGTTGCTTTAGAAACGCACCTCCAAATCACACTTTCAATTGAATTAAGTGGCTTGTAGGCCCGAAACGATGTTGCCGCACCATGTGTGCCCATCGAGTCCTGCGACACCGAGTCAACTACCGCTGCCTCACACAACGATTCTGATACTTGTAGAGAAATTGCTTTGCCGTCAAGATTTGAACGGTTTTCAGCTGCTGTCATTGACTCGTCCGAAAAGCCATCGGAGAAGAGCTCCGAACAAGAAGATGAGAGCACAACGCCCATAGACGCTTCCGCCTATTTCTATTCGACCAATGGAGTCCGCGGCCGACTCAATTTCTTGCAAGCAAAAGACGATCAACTGAACGTTAAAGGGACTGTAAACCCAAAAATTTTTTCCTTCCTTTTGATGCCAAAAGATGCAGAATTTCGAGCTGAACAAGTTTGTAGAACAAAGCAAAATTCGAAAAAATGGGCAAAAGGGGTAAAATGGTGAAAGCAGTTTGGCGCCAACGTGATTTGGGTCCCACCACGATTAGCTTGGATTTCAGTTAGACC
>JAQIXL010003068.1:0-11300 GCA_034700245.1 Poikilolaimus oxycercus | reverse complement strand
CCGTTGAGCGTCCCGCTGAACATGGCACGATGCTGCAAGAGGGTGACCGCCGAAAGGGCGCGAAATGGAAACAGCTTGTCTCTTTCTGCGGTCGGCTGTTTTACTGTTCCTTGTTGGCATCTTCTTTCTTTTTTCCCCGACGACATCCTGGGCGAGTCGAAGGGCGGGATCTCCACCTCGGCAGGCATACCCGTCCTGTCTTCCTTTATCGACATCTTCACTTCCAGCTTCGATCCGTCGTCTTCTCTTCGACTATCTTCTCCTTCCTTGACCCACTTATGAAGTCGTCGAATGAGCTGTCCGGGGCTTGTCAAGAAGAGAAGCAGTCCGAAAAGGTGGGAGAAGCCTCAGTGACATGAAGGTCCACACCAGGGCTGTGCGAGAGTAGATTTTCAAAAACCGAGAACCGAGAATCGAGTGTCTCGGGTCCAAAAAGGCCGAGAAAAAGGTGCACTTTTGCACTTTTGCACCGAGATCTCGAACAGACCCATTGAATGTAGCCTCAACTTGCACACCCGTTTATATCTTGAACTGAACTTCTCCTTCTCAACACCCTCACCTAGCATTTTACTTGCAGAATTGTTTCAACAAGTTTGGAGCCTAGAGTCGCGAAATTATACTCACACGTGCGCTCTGTGAAGGAAATTACACCCAGTCGTTTGCTTTCATTCTTCTGCACCCGGTCATTCTCCTTGCTTTAGTTCTATCGTCTCGGTCTCATGGAGACTGCCGTCGGTCTACGAACAGCCATGCATATTTCTACTTGCGTTGGAATTCAGTTAAATATTTATGGCGCCTATTTGATTTCGAAAAGATCGAACAAGGAGATGGGACTCTATCGCTATTGTTTATCGCTGATTTTGGTGAGATTTTTAGTGGCAACTGCGAAATGACACTGATTCACCTCCTTTGAGCAAGTATGTAAAGTCTCTTGAAAAAAGCAGCCATTATTTCTGTCACTGGCATTTTTTAAGTCACCTCTTCCACCATTTTGTTTTCTCGTGCGGACTATTGAAAATGTTTTTACAAGACAAACTTCTTGCAGTTCTCGGCTGTTCTCTTCGACTTTGGTGTGACTACGGGAGCTCAGCTGGATCCCCTTCTGCCGCATTTTGGCGCCGCATTCGCATCTTGGATCAACATTTTCAACAAGCTGCACGACGTCCCCCATCCAGAGAGACTGGGAGCCATTGTTTACTTTGTTAGTAGTTGCTTTAGCTTGCCTGGAGTACCATCAACGTTTCAGGTGCTTTGCTTAGACGCTGGCCTTATGGCTTCGGCTCTAGTCATTAGCTTCTTGTACCGGGCCTACATCTTGGCCAGGTCAGAAACGCAGGTTCGGCTTGTTTGGTTGCAACAGAAAGAAGCCCTTCAGATTCTTATAAAACGCTTCTTCTACAGTTATATGGTCTACCTCGGCTTAATGATTCCCATTTTGAGCTTTTTTATCTTCAACGGATATCTAACAGGAGACGCCTTAGAAGAATTTAAAGCTGTACGTTATGCTCAAGACTGAAAAGGAAGTTTTTTGCAGAAACACCCAGAGATCTTGCCGAAAATTGCCGATCGTCCCTTCTTTCTCTTCGACATCGCTAATGACACGCTTGCAGCCGTAATGCTCGGTTTCCTCGTCTTCTTCTTTCTCTTCGTGGTCTGTGTTTTAGTTTCGAAAATACTTCTCCATGACGCCAGGGTGGTATTGGCATTTGCTGTATCATCTTCGTCTTTCGAAGACTCCACAAGCTGCGCGGGAGTATGTCGGAGAAAACGCGGAAACAGCATCAAATGTATCTCGTCGCGTTGATGGTCCACGCCTCGGTGCCGATTTGCTTTTTCTATCTCCCATTTATCATCGCATTCGGCCTGATTTTGAGTCAAGATCTGAACTCGGCGGGTTTGAGCTCTTCCGCTTTTAAAGCTAAAAAAATCCTGCTTTAGTCATGGGCGATGTTGCCGTGTTCCTCATCCCCTTGCACTCGAGTGCCAACGTCATTATTCTCGTTATCTTCGTGACTCCATATCGTCGGGCAACCTTGGACTACATTGGAATGATCTTTCCATCGCTTACTCGATTTCGAAATACGAGGAACAACTTGGTGGCAGCAGCGACTTCAACCGACTTTAGTTCAAGGCAAGCGGAGCCCCCTCAACGACAGCAGCCTCAACAAATATCGGTTCGCAATGAAAATTGAATAAAACTTGCTTCAACAGCCGCGTCGCCACATGCCGAGACGACATGTGAGAACGTCAAGAGCATAAAGGATCCTCTCACGATCGCGTTTTTTATTCAGTGTTAGTTCTCGGCAATGGATCAAACGACATGAGCACGAGGAATTCAAGAAATGGATCTTGTGTATTACTTGCCTAGCATTCACATTAACGTCAACGACATAATTTTCTATGGACGACTTTCTTCGTTGTTCACTTTGAGGAAAACTCAATCGATGGAGTCACGACGCGGTGAGACGAACCTTTTCCTTTTCCCGAGAGGCTCAGAATGGGAATTTCCCCCGCTGATAGCAGGCATGGGACGGGTTCGTCCCTCTAGCATGCCACAGCGTTTGCGTTGCTAAGAATTTTTTTTTCTGGGCCATTTTTCTTGCTCAAATGTCTTTCACTTCCAAGTGCTTCAGTTGCAGGGCGATGCGGCATTTACTGCTCTTTCTCATCTCTTTCCTCAGCATTCATCAAGCAGGCTAGTTTTTTTCAATTTTCATTTAAAAATTTTAGAGAGCGCAGCACGACCAAAAGACGTGATCATCTTCGTGCAAGATTCATCTAACACTCGGTAACTTCACTAATGACTCTTGAACCAATGAAATAAGCCTTTCTAACAGTAAAAGTCAGCAATATTGTGTTCTAGGCTTGCTGTACCATCTCTCCAACGTAGTGTTTCTCAGTTTCTCAGCATTTATGGCGGACGATCCCGAAACTTTCACTTCAGCGTCTACAGATACAGCCATAAGTGTTAGTCTTTTCACCATTTTTCATCATTTTCAGCCGAAATCGAAAAATTGGTGGGCACGAGAGAGGCAGATGATTTGATGGCAGCGCTGACCACAATGGCGACTCGTCCAATGAACTCGTCCTATTGCTACGATGGCTGCTGCTGCTCCAATGACTTCTTCAAGCTCCTCGGCGACGTCATGAAAGAGGATCATCCCTTCGGTGGTCTGCTCTTCATCCTCTACGACTGCTACTACGACCCCGATCAGAGCGATTTGGATGAACTTAAAAATTTGCTTCAATCAACCAAGTCCGTGGTAGGTTTCAGAAGTGAATCGTTCTATAGCTTTGCCCTTTCAGGTCTATTCGGTTCGCAGTAAGAACTCGTATTGCATTGGAATGCCCCAAACCCCGAACGCTTACTGGACAAGCTTGAGCGGATTCGAATATGAAGTCGACAGCGGCAATGTTGGACAGGTTGGTCTTTCGAGTGTTTTTAGTCAGATGCTGAATAAGAAAAGTAGAGCTTGCAATGGACAAGTAGTGTGATTTCAGCTCCTCTACACACTCTTGCTTGGAGGCTTCAACTCGAGCTCCGTTTCGGGACTCTACGCTGTTCCTTGCGCCAACCAGAGCCTCCGGGCGAATGTTCGCTTCGATACTCAAGCGCTGCTCTTCGTGCTTGCGCGCGGACACAACAATCGTCCTTTGACACTTACGGGCCCGACAGGTTTACACGTTGATTCAATCAACGATCGCGTGATTCAGGGATCGACCTGACGAAGAACCGAGTAGAACTCGTTGTTGACGATGGAAAGACCTGGGCGGTGGCGTGATTCGCAGGTCAACGCTGTTTTAGATCAGACGAAAACGTCGGTTGTAGGCTGTGAAGAGGGTTGGGAATTTCACGAAGGGCGATGTTTTCTGCGTGGACCACAACGGACAACATTCAACAAGGCAGCGGCAGCATGTAAAGAAATGAATGCAACACTCTTCGTGGACTTGAGCGCAAAAAATCGACGTGCACTGCTGGTTTGTTTCAGGTCGCATCAAATTTATGTGATTTCCAGGAGAATGATCGGCTTTGGAGCCCTGTCAATGACGAGAATCGCGAGAACGATGTCGACTCGGAGAGCACCTGGCTCTCGCTCACAGATGGGAACACTCGACGCAGCTTCCAGTGGGGACTCTTTGATCAACAGTACATTGATGTGAACTTCTTTTCGGCACAATTAGTACAAGTTATTCAGCTGGATCACATGGCCGGCACTGCCTGGGCCAAGGGAGAGCCAAGCAGTCTTCTGCCAGCCGGCTCTCGCTGCGCCTTGCTAAACCGCCTCACAGGGTCGTGGACGACGGCCCTTTGTAGCAGCCTTAGACCTTACACTTGCGTACGCGGAGCATGTGAGTCAAAGCAATTCCTTTCACATAAATATTTCTTCTCAATTCAGACGTGTTCGGTGACGAGGCGCCAAGGAGTAAGTAATCTGTGTTGAAAAGAGTACTACCGGTTTAGAACTGCTTCCGACGGGAGACTACCGGATAAAGATCGACGCGTTTCGTGGCTGCGACTACAACTTTTACACACTCTATTAGTGAGCCATGATTGCTTTCGCTCAATATTTTTTTAACAAAATAACGTTTTTGTGCTCGCGTGCCGTTTCTGCAAAGGCTGAGAGAGGGATAAAGATAAGAGGCCACTCGGGGTTGAGAAATGCCATGCCTCGCCCTTGCTGCGAACGTGCTCAGCGACTCGCATTGTCAGACAAAAGAGGCTCAAGGTTCAACACGAGACAATCTGGACACGGCAAAACACAATCTTCGGCAAGTTGTTGACTGCAAGACCCGGCCGTTGGGAAAGCGATGAAAAACGTGAAAAGAGAGAGAAATTTACTCAACAAATCAAATCGTCTGACGAAATCGAGCCCTTGCCCTCACAGCCAGTGGTGTGAAGCCGGGCGGCTGGCAACGAAGAACTCTCCAGACCACTCGACGAAGGCGGCCACTGCACGTCAAGAGAACGTAGACATCGGCGAAGGTGAAGATGTCATTGGCTGGGAAGTACTGAAACATCTTTTTTCAAGCAAAGACTCACGGTCGGGACGATGAAGAGAAGAAGAGGCAGATTCTTCGTGGCGGCCGCGAATGCATGCAGAAATTGGTGGAGCATCATGGGCTGAAAGTTTTTGTCGATAAAGTTCTTCAAGGCCCACCAAGGAGCAAGAAAAGGAGGCGATCGAGTAGACAAGGAGCTTCTTCTCGCTTTGCTTCACCATCTTCGTGCGCTGAAACTTCTCGGAACTTGTGAAATTGTGAGAAAAGACCTCGAGTCGAGCGTATTTGATCAAAGCCGCCGCGTTCAGCAGCAGACCGGCGAGTGTGCAGATCGTCGCCGTGGCCGCAGCTCGGTAGTGAAGGAGCTGAAAGAGGTCTTTTCTTCTTCTTCATTCAAACCTGAGCCAGCTTGTCCTCGTAGCCGGTCATCGTGTACTGGCCATCCGAGTCAACATTGAACTGAATCTCATTGGGCATGGTACTGGCCAGTTGCTCCATGGCCAGCAGCCATTGACCAATAATGAGGTACTTCGTGATCAAGTCCCAGACCTAGAACTTCCTCTTTCTCTTTCAAAGCGACAACTTCAATCACCTGAACATGCCTCAAATGAAAGGCCACAGCAGAAAATCGATTCAGCGCAATCAGAGCTGTTCCTGAATCATCCACCGTGAAGAGCCAGAGAAAAGTTTCCAAACCGAAGTATTGCCCACTGAAGGCAACTCCCGTTCCGCTGTAGCAAGCGCGAGCGACGAGCTCCCAACTCGGGCCGGCTCTACCGAAGATGATTCCCTTCATGCAGAGACTGCCACTCAAGTGAGAAATGATGACAAAGAGGGCTGAAAGTGTTTTGTCTATGTTTCAAGGAAACCCCAAACCATTCGACCTGTAGAGGCTGTAAAAGGAAGAGCGAAAGTGGCCCGCCTCTGCCGAGAACTGCATGACGGCCAAGACAAAGATGTGAATGATGAAACTCAAGACTTCGAAGACCGTCAGACCGGCATGAACGAGATCCATGCTAGACAGAGTTTTGAAAGGAAAGAGCTTGAGAAGGGAAAAGAGCAAAAGTGGTACAACCGGCGGTTGGCCAGCCAAGGCGATTCAAAGCGCGGGGAGAAAGTTGCCACGTAAGCTTGCCGGCAGCCATTGTTTCAAGACAGGCACTTGAAGGTTTGCTTGCCATGAGAGTCGAATCAGACGCCATTTTGAGCGGGAAGACGAGGAATCAGAAGAGTTTCAGTCGAAAGTGAAAGTAGACGAAGAGTTGACAGCTATACTCGATTCGCTTCGCTTCCAACTTTCATATATCAGTATTTCCTTTTGCTTTCATGCCGGCTCGAGAATGAGAACTTCAACAAACACTTCGAAAAGGAAAAAAGAAGTTCCAGAGCACCGCCATTTAAAACTCGCGCGTGCTTTCGGCGCGGGACCACGCGAGAACGCTAATACTACGGTACGCAAGAATTAGTTTGGGATTTCGACTCGGTTTTCGCCGTCATTGCTCTTGTTCACTTCTGTTTTCTGCGTGTTTTCTGTCGTTTTTCGCGCTTCTTGGCTAGTATGACCACTTTCCGAATGCTTGCCGCATCTTGAAACCTTGTGCGTGAGCCAGTAGCTCAAATTTCTTTCGAATCGCGACATTTTTGGCGTAGTTTTCTCAATTTTGCTTATGCTCACTTTTTCAGCTTGAGTCGTGTAGCAGCTGTACGATGGCGTCGCCGTCAATCGACGGTCGTCCTTGCGATCCGAGTTCGCGCTACATTCGCGAGGTTCGATCGCGTTTTACGTTTTAACGACACGTATTGGTTCAGCTCGCCAATCAAGACGAGCGAAACCGAACGGTTGTCATCTGTGGAAGGGCCGAGACGGCAGACGCGAAAGCCGAGGAACTAATGGTTCGTTTCGGTCTAAGTTTCTTTGCTTTCTACGTCTATCATAGCTAATGGTTGTTGTGCTTTCAGATCAAGAACTTGCTGAGGGCGCCGCTGTTTTTTCCGCGTTTTACTCCGGAACGCGACGTCGAGGCGGTGTTTCGCGGCGGCATTGAGGATATCTTCGCGACGTCGCGTAATCGTCCACGAGTCCTGAAGGTCCGCTTTCGAACCGAAGAAGCTGCCGTCTTCGGCAAGAAGATCTTCCTTCGTAAGCTTCGGTTCGTTTCCTCGTATTGCTTCAAGAACAATTGGCTCCAGTACGTTGAACTGCATCTACGTTCGCAAGGACCTCAACGAGGAGGAGCTTATCAAGGAGAACACGGATCGTCGTGAAGTGAGGGAGAAGAACCTGCAGGCGGGCGAGAAGATCTACACGGTTCGCGAGTGGGGCATCACGCGCGCCTATCATCGCAGGCGCTGGTACTACCATGATGATCGCAATCCCAGGTGCTTTTTTTCTCCTTCGCATCAAAACGTTTTAGTGAGACGAGACGCACGAACGCTTCGGAATCGGACAGCTGGCGTTCGGCGCACGCCGCCCTTGAGACGGTGCCCGACGCTGTGGAGCTTCTGGAACCTGCACCGGCTATTCGTATTGAGCCGACACCGCCTTCTCCTCCTCCGCTGATCATCCCAAGGTTTGTGGAATTTTTTTGATTGAAGAAAAGATGTGTTCAGAAACTTCAATGAGAAACAGCTTCGCGTTGTGAATTCGGCCTTCAAGGCGCCGCCGATTGTGGTGACGGCCGAGACGGAGCTGCTGCCGAGTGAGGAGGACGACACTCGTCCGCTGTCGCCGGGTCTTGAGACGATTCTGGGACCGGCGGTGCCGTGGACGACGAGGGCTTCGTGAGTTTCTAGAATATTTGGTGAAAAATGTTCAGGGCGAGGTCGTCCGGCTCGCTCGGAGTGGCGACATCGGTGATTCCTCTGGCGAAGGAGGTCGAGGCTTCGAAGTTCGTTGATCTTTTTGGTGACTCAAATCCGTCTTGTAGGCTGAAGCTCGAGGACGAGTCGTGTGATGAGTGGTCGTCGTCGGAAGATGAATGGAGCGACGATTCTGTGAAGGTTGTGGTTGTGCCGCCTCACAAGCCGATGCGACTTGGACGTGGAACGGTGGTCTTTGCTGGTGCTTCGCCCCTGACGTGAGTCCTCCACTAGGGCCCTCTCCTTCCTATTCCCAGTCTCAAGTCCTTCGTCTAGCTCCAATTGTTCTCCTTCAACCGTATTTCTACCTGAAGAATTATTATTATTGTATAAGAGTCAGCCGACTAACTAGTCATTGCTCTGTGGGGGTATTACTTGGAAGAAGTTCACCAAAGTGTTTTTGGAATTCCTTTGCTTTTTCTTCGTATGATATGTCCCACGTTTACTTGCGATTTTCGACTCTCTCTTTGCTTCTTTCTTCTTTGTTGCCAACTGTAATTCCGATCCAAGCGAATTTTAGTTGTCATCCCCGTATGAAGATGATATGAGGCTAGTTTCTTAGGAGCAGCTATTTGAAGAGTAAAGATGCTGAAGAATAAAGAAGTCATTACGAACTATTTGTATGCTCGAATTACGATTTGGGAGGAATTTGAGGTTTTCGTTTTCTTGTTTCAATCGAGAGAGTCTCGAAGGAGAGCGGAGGGAGAGGGGGTGCAGAGCTTTTTTCGCCGAGTTGACCCTTGTCCTTCTTGTCGCGAAGAGTGCGAGGCGGAGATCGCATTTCTCTCTCTTTCTCGCAGACTTTGCTCGTGTTTGTGTTTTCTTTGGCGACGGGGCTGCAGTGCCGCTTCGCGCGCATTTGGCCGTGTCTTTCCTTCTTCGAATCGGCGAAGACTTGGCCTTTCCCTCACACCCGCAAAGTCCTTATCCACATCAAGCCCCTCTCTCTCTCTCTCGTCTGATCGGGATCGCGCCCTCCCAGCCTCCTTCGGCCTGTCTGCCTCCGAGTCTCACTCTCTCTGTCGGCGGCCGCCTCAGGAATAGAAAGAGAAAGCGATCCTGTCGCATCGACGAGCTGCAGCAGAGGCGCGGCCAGATTTTCTGGCTCGCCCCTTGCTATTTTCGATCGGCCTCCTCCTATGCTCGAGGCTAGCGCCTTGACCGCAGCCGTTTTCATCATGATCTCAACTGGTGAGTTCTTGGAATTCTTGAAATTCAAGTGTGTTTCGGAATTGCTAGTTATATTCAATTACTTGAGAAATGCAATTGCTTCAACAGAAACCGCTCGAATAATGATTGTCAAGTCGAGGAAATTTTGTTGTTGAAGTTCTTTGCTCGATCTCATTACTTCATGGCTTCGTTATTTTGTGGAAGATTGTAAAGTGAAGAAAAAGTGAAGTTAACAACTTCACTGTTTCAAATCTTCCACTGATGAGATGCTTGAGGGGGAAATGAGAAGGAGCTTTGAAAGGAAAACATGAGAAGAATGATCCTCCTCACATGAGGAGGAGGTGAAGATGAGAAAGGTTTAACACGCTCTTTCTGTACCAGTCAAAGTGGCTGTGACCACCCAAAAATTGTTGTCGATGTTTTGACGCTTTAAAAAGCAAAAGTTTAGTCTTGTTGAATGCGTCAAACGTCGAGGCCAGCGATTCGAAGGAGGCAGCGACGACGACCGCCACCGCGGAGATGAGCTTCTTGGATCGGATCGAGAGAGATCTTCTTCACAATCAAGTCACACAGAACCACGTCTTCACGATTCTCGAGTGAGTTTTCTGGCCTGATGGAGAGAAAACGTTTCGATGTCCCTCTCAATGTTTTGTCAAAGCAAAGATACAAAAATTTCGTTGTGTTTCAATGAATTGGTATAGTGGCTGAATAGGATGGACCCGCCATTGGACTTGGGTGTAGAACCTAGAAGTTGAAAGAAAGAGAACAAACGAAACTCTTTCAGATCGATGCTCATCGGCATTGCCTTCCTCGTTGTAACGGGCGTCGCCGCCGGCCTCCTTCTCCTATGTGCAGCGTCCATTCGAAAGATGATCGTCCGTGTTGGCTCGGCGGCCGGCTCGAAGTCGGGCTCGTTGGAGTTGCCGACCATCTCTCAACCCACAATGCTCCATCCTGTGACAGCCATACCAGCGCCGGCCAATATGATGCATCCCCGTCCCGTCGCCTACTTCCACCACGGCCGACCACCGCCGCGTCGTCTTCGAATGAACATCTGACTGCGGGTGAAAGAGACTCTAGCCGGGTTGCCCTCTCCCTCTCCCCTTCTCGCCCGTTTTGACCACTTCAAATTCGTCTTCTTCCCCTTTCGACGTCGCACTAGCGAGACGATTTCCGAAACATTCCTCTCTGTTGATGACCTGTTCTGATGTGTGACTTTGTGTGTGGTTTGTAAATTTGTAAATAAACATGAAATATTCAGGTAACTGATAAGCTCCAAATAAAGACAAACAATCAGAGCACGTGGCAATTCTCAATTTTCATACCGCTTCGACTAGAAAAAAAGTCACGAGGCTTTGTTGATGCTGCTAAAAAAGAGAAGCGCTTTCGCCTCGAGTAGCGTAACTGTTGACGTCCTCGTCCAACATGGAAAGGGTGCAATTTTTACTTCATATTTCTATCCACATCAACAATGACGAAACGGTCAAACTTTTGAGAGCCTTGAGAAACTAACGCCGTTTATCTAGTAACTATTCTCGAAAAAAATTGGCTCTGAAACGAGTGCTCTGTGAGCGGCGGAAGCAGAGCAGATGTGTTTGAGCTAAAACATAAACGGCCCTTCCGATGACTGTGAGCTCCACGAACAATGTGCGCGTCGATTCTGCAACAACTTGGCAAGAAAGGCACAGGTGCAATACAGGAAATTGAATACAAACAAAATGAAAACTCATTTGCCGATGTGTTGAATCAAGCTACAACTTTCAACCTGGGTATTCTGAAAATAAACTCTCGCTAAAATTTGCACGAAACACATTCGAAACTGCAGAAAAATGCACTTCATTTGATACAGACAAGTGGAAAAAATCAATTTATGGCGCACGACTCGATTTTAATGCGAGAAAAGTACAATATTTATGCCGTTTTCAAGCCTTCTGGCCGGCTTTATCGACGCTTCAACAAGGACCCTGATTGGGATCGCTATTGCGCTTGTTTCTGGAGCAATCCAACGGCATGGAGAGACGTATAATAAACTGTCTTTCATCATCCTGATAAGACTTTCCAGCTACGACAACAATTTCCTCGTTTGACAGACTATTTATGCCGTTTTCAAGCCTTCTGGCCGGCTTTATCGACGCTTCAACAAGGACCTTGATTGGGATCGCTACTGCGCTTGTTTCTCGAGCAATCCAACGGCACTACCCTCCGTACACATAAGCCAAACCTAAGGTCACGGCTAGCGCGCCCGCCGGCGGCGGGCGAGGGTGCGCGCG
>JAQIXL010003067.1:0-11300 GCA_034700245.1 Poikilolaimus oxycercus | reverse complement strand
TCTATAGTTCGAGAGACAAACCCACCGGAAACAAAAAAAAAAAAAAAAAAGATGCCTGTCGGTGGTGTCTTGGCGAGAGATGAAAATTTGCAAACGTTTCTGTAGACTGCAGCAACAAATTGATAAACCTGCGTCGTGCAGTTTCATGTCGCGTTCTTAAGCACTTGCAATCGAGATGCAATGCTAGTATTCCTCACTGAGTGCATGTTTGGAAGGATTTCAATGTTCAAGCGTTGGTTTCAGGGAATGCATTTCAATCGGCGTTGCAAGTACGTCCGATGCTTCTTGTGCCTCGCTTGGAAACGAAAGTTTCACGTCGCCTATATTAGTAGTGCAATACACTATCACTGCTAACGTTTTCAGATCAGAGAAATGTTTTCCAAAACTTCTGTTGGAGGATTTAGCGGCTTTCCATCGGCGTGCACGGCCGCCTGGTTAGATGGCCGTTTCACGAATCCTGGTTTAACAATTGTGACAATTACGACCAATGGTATCAGGGGTTCAATGGCAGGTTTCTTTGATTTTGTCAGTCCTTTCACGCCAGAACGTGTCCCGGCGTTGCTTCAGATCGCATGTGAAAGAATAGAATGAAAGCTCTAAAGATTCCGTGATTTCTAGAGACCAGAAGCGACATATCAACAAACTTTCTATCATAAAACTGACAGACAATGCCGAATCAACGCGGAGTGTTGACATAATCAAAGTTTTTGGTGATCTCCGCAATTGTAATTTGAGTGAAACGGGCAAACAAGCAATCTGAGACCGGCAATGTAGTATTCGATTGCAGATGCACTGATGTGCAGAAAGGCAGCGTCGCGTTCATTAGCTCGAAGCTAACGATTTCGAGAAGAAAGTTAAACATTGTGTAAGATTGTGCCGTGTGCATTTCTTTCGTTTCATCTATTTACAACGACCATGGCCTTTTCAGTTTTTGTGGTTCAAAAGCTCTTAGTGTGTCGAGCACCGCGCACTTGCACCGCCCGCCCTGCTTCGTATCGAGGGTCACATAGTTCTCTTATGAAGATTTTGATATTGCATCGATAAGCTCCGCTACAACGCACAAACGAGTTTCTGCCCTCAGTCACTTCTGTTACTTGCGTATTGAAACAGTGAAGCTTCAATTGCAGAAAAAGCTTTTACTGCAGCACCAATTGCATCAAGCATGCGGTATGATTTCAGCGAAACCATCGAGGTGTCGTGCTGAAAAGTCTCAGAATGCGAGAAGGAGGAAGAGAGCTGGTCCCTTCATGTGAAATAGGATAATTGAGAAGTTGCTCTCATTCACTTTAACGATCTCCGCGGTCAAGATTCAGTAGTTTCAAAGTGGTTTCTTTTTCGTTTTGCAATTGGATGATGACTGTAGTGCCTGGGCAAACCGTTTCGCCTTTGAACCATGGTGGCAGGTCGAGGTCGTTCATTTTTCATACAATATTTTCCTTTGACAGATGTTGCGGCAATTTTCTGAAACGAAAACTACTTCCAACCTCCAAGAAATCGAACCTTGAACCGATCGGCGAATTGATTTTTACTGCGATATTCGATGACAGGATATACAATATTATTGCCGTGACGCAGTGAAGTTCTTCCTCAAGATTGCATGGCTTGCATTGTTCAGCGTCTTGCTGTGCGGAAAAGAATAAATCTGATTTCGACATCTGGCGATCTAATCGACAAACGAGAGACTTGTCCACGAAGCTGCAGCCAGAACAATTTCAAGACGCTTCAAACAAATGAGTAAAGGCGGCAAGTGAATTCCCTGACGGCCCTGTCAGACGTGGCATCGAAGGAAGAGGGCGACGAGCGCCATGGGTGATTCACCTACTAACAACAAGGTGTGCGCCGTGAACGTCGGAGGTGAGAGAGGTGTCCCGCCTTCCCGCCTTCCCGGGAAGGCTTCATTTGTAGCGACCGAGCGGCCGACTGCTAAAACTAAATTACGGGAAGGCGGGAAGACTGGAAACTTCTTGCCCGTGGACTTACAATTAGTCTGAAATCTGAAATGAGGGCACGGTATTGTATTACAATATATTGCATCTTCCGTTTTTTTTTGGAAAAGTGATTTTTTTTGTAAAGTGGATATTCCCGCACTTTTGCTTCGATTGCGAAGTAGAATTTAGAGCAGCTTTTGGACCGCCCCACAATAACACTCCTCCTTTCTCACGCCATGAAACTTTTTTCTGTCTGCTTGTCTTCTTATGTTACTCATTTCAAGAATGAAGAAACTAAATTCGCTGAAGGAAAGAAAATGAAGCAAATGTAATGGGTTGAGAGGGCGAAGGAGGCAGTGAGAGCGAGAAGGGGGGGGGCGTGTCTGCTCCTTGTTGCATCACGTCCTCTTCACCGATCATTGCGCACTCAATGACTTGATCGATTAGGGAATTTCTTCGGCCATCCTTAAAAGTACAAGGCATGAAGAAAATCAAAAACTTCGCCCAAGTCTAGCGATGCTTCGTGGGTGGTCTCTAGACTGAAGCTACTTATGTGCGTCTGAAAGGTCAAAGGACGTGAGTTCAAGAAATTCAGAGCCCAGACGAGACAGACGCATTCTTTCTAAGAACGCCTCTCTCTCCTCTGGCTTCTCATAAAAGGGGCGAGGAGCAACATGAGAACATCGGCTTTATTTGATTCATGGCGGGAGTCATATTGATTTTCGTTGCGGTGCTTGTCGTCTACGTGATTTCTTACTATCGATGGGCGTTCAAGTATCCGAAAGGACCCTTGCCGCTGCCCATCATCGGCAATTTACTGCAGGTGATTGACTTCAGTCAGAGAAGTTACCTACTTGTTCAGATGCCCTTAAAAAATCCTCACCTTTGGTTCGAGGATCTGGCGAAGAAACATGGCCATGCTTTCACAGTCTTCCTTCCTCATCCTCATGTTGTATTTACTGATTACGACCATATCAAAGAAGCTTTCGTTAATCAAGGTGAGAAGGAGATATAAAAAGGAAGTTAAGTTTAGGTGAGACATTTGCTGGTCGAACGAAGCTACCACCCGAGACCCTCCACCAGCTCGGTCCACAGAAAGGACTTCTGGTTTCAGACGGAGAAGTGTGGCGAGCTCAAAGACGAGTCTCCCTTCAAATACTTCGTGATTTTGGCATGGGCAAGAATATCATGGAGATGAAGGTATGTTAATCGGAAATGATTGATTGTGAGAAAGGCGAAAAGCAAACAGTTTTAGCATTTCTGTTCAGGTGAAACGAAGCATTGAGGATATGCTACTGCATTTGGACGAAATTGAGGACAAGAATAAAGTCGATATCTTCTTGCCGGTTCATGTGAGCTTTTTTTGTCCTTGTAGAGTCACCGAAGAAAAAAAGATTTTCATCGAATTGAATTTTCCGTTGTTACAATATTTACACAAAATTGTCATAAAAGACTTGCAGCTCTGTATTGGCAACGTAATCAATGAAATCCTCTTCGGCTATCATTACTCGCACAAGAATTGCGCAAAATTCGAGCATTTTGTGGCCATCGTCAGCGAACATCTGCGAATGCTCAAGTTCCACTTCTCTTCTTGATTGATCAAACAACATTAGGGATTCTCGCTCGGCGACCCTCATTGAGGCGTTTCCCTGGATGCGTTATTTGCCCGTTGTTGGTCGCTACGGATACTCAAACATCCTCCAGCATGTCAGATCGGTTAGTAAAAAAATATTCATTGCTTTTTTGTCTTGAAAGTGCATACTTGGATCATTTTCAGTACTACGACTTCATCGAATCAGAGGTGAAAGAGCAACTGGCAACTTTCAACGAGAACAGCGAACCACAAAACTTCGTCCATGCATATCTTCGAGAGATGAAGCAACGTAAAGACCCTTATCTCAAGTAAACTTCGAGTGATGAAAGAAGAACAGTTTTTTCCAGTCTCGAGCAACTGTGCGGTGTTATGGTAGATTTCTGGCTGGCCGGTATGGAGACGACCTCGATCACCACCCGCTGGGCACTGCTTTACTTCCAAAAATATCCCCAAGTCCAGGTAAAAGTGCATGAATCACACAATAAACCCGTTGCTTTCAGCAAAAGGTGCAAGGGGAAATCGATCGAGTAGTGGGTCGAGATCGCCTGCCGTGCCTCGCCCACCGACCCGATATGCCCTACACACAGGCGGTAATCCACGAAGTCCAGCGTCATTCTTGCATTGTCTCCTTTACTCCGAAGCATCGATGTAAGACCTTATCAGTTTCAGTGTTTCTCTAACCGTGAATGCTTGCATCTTTTAAGGTACTCAAGATACTAGTGTTCTTGGCAAGCATGTGCCCAAGGACTCCTTCGTCTATGGCCAGATTCACGCTGCTCTCGCCTTTGACAAGGTCTTCGTCAAACCCGAGAAATTCTGGCCGGAACGCTTCTTGAATGAAGATGGCAAGACGATCAACAAAGACCTCACGGACCGCTTGATTATCTTTGGAATGGGCAAGAGAATCTGCGTCGGTGAAGGACTTGCGAGGTGCGCCAGGAAACATTCGCGAGACAAAAGCTTGGATCTTTAGGGCCGAGCTCTTCCTCATCCTCACATCTCTCCTTCAGCGCTATAGCTTTTCTTCAGAGAACCCTGACATGGAGCCCGTTTCGGGAATGGTTCTGCCACCGAAGCGTCAGATTTGCACGGTGACAGCACGCTATTGAACAGCGCTCAACCTCTTCCTTGTCTTGTAACTTTTTGTCAAAAGCGAAATGTTTGTGATGACCCGATGTCGAATACAGCAAACAATAAGATTGAATTGTTTGTGGAATGTCAAACTAATACGATATGTATTGGTTTGGTGGAAAATTCGGCGGAAAATCTTTGTCGTGGAACTTTTTCAGCAGCAATTTCCAAACTTTCTCTGCGAGCGTGTGGCCCATATTGAGCTAGGAAACAGGACAAAATTTGACACGAAACGGATTCATGATGATGAATCATCACTACGAAAAGAACAAGTAAAGCTCATGCTTCTTTCTTGTTGAACAGCTGTTTCACAACTAGTGATTAGGCGATCCAGCAGCGACAATCAGAGCGCTGTCAAATTTTCTCGGCGAGGCAATAATGCAGCGCTAAACTATGAATTCGCAGTTTCAATCACGACAGATTTGTTGTCATAAAGTTTGCACAATAGTGAGTCTTGGGGAAATTTTGAGAAGTGCAACAAATCACTTGCAGGGAAGATGCGCGGGATTTACGGAGCTTCCTATGAGTCAACGTGGGCCGAGGCATTGGGTGGCTCATCAAACAGAATACTACATCTGCCAGATGCTTTTTCGTCTCCATCGAGTGCTGAAATCAGTTTGATTCAAACTCAACATTTAGCTTCTGGACCGACTCGATGTTTGCAAACCGAATGAAAAAGCGAACATTCTGTGCCATCCTTTGCCTTCGAGACATTGAGACAGAGAGAGAAATTCGAGGCACGGAGATGCCACATCTGCTCATTTTTTGCTCATTTTATGAAGGCCAGAGAGTGCGCGTCGCCGTTTCGAATTGTGCTTGAATTTGTGCACGAAATCCTTTGCCGTTGCATGAATCCGAATTGGTCGACGTGAAGAACACTTGATGGAGAGTCTTTTCGCGCTGCTTTTCATTCAAATGTCTTTATCGTTTTTGACGACCCCAACGTTTTCACAATTCCTTTCCTTTGTGGTCCCTTGTAGAGCTTTCAGTTCATCAAGTACTGAATCAAAGCCTTACTTCTAAAGATGGAATCATACCAATATTATTCAAACATAAGCAGGCACTTTTCAGATTGGGTCCGCTGCAATTCGACGGCGTTCTCGGCGACCAACAATTATCAGAGCTAGGGAGGCTTTGTGAATGCGAGCTGTACGCAAAAGCATCATTACCACCACTCAACACTTCAAAACAGAGGTCGTGTTTTCTCGGCGGCGGTCCCGGCGCTTCCCTCTTCGATCAAAAACTCGACAAGAGTGAGAGAGACGGACGAAGGGATTCTCGGCTCTGACCCGTGTCAGCCGTGTTGGGCATACTGCTGACACGGGTCATGCCAAAAATGGAAGAACGAACGAAATAGGTTTCGAACCGAGCCACGTTATTTTTTATTGCCATTGGAATGGAGAAGAGAACCCAAGAGCTTTAGGGAATATCCGTATTGAAAGTGTGCTCGAGGAGCGCCCAGAGGAGTAAAGAAATGAAGCGAGACCAGATAAACTTGATGATACAGATAATCTTTTGATCTCTTTTGAAGCTTTTCAGTTTTCGTTGGTGAAGGCGAAGGCGGAGATCACGGCGTAGTGATCAGAAGGCCAATCGTTATCCCATTGATTGGGAATGGGAACCAGTGTACCGTTGCCAGCATAGGTTTGGGACCTGTAAATAACAAACAAACAAGTAAACAAGCGTCAACAACATACACAAGAACGTCCAAGGGTCCACGATAGAAAATATAGTCGATACGGTCTTGTGGCTCGGGAATGGTGTAGTTCGAGTCGTCCTTCGCTTTTTTAACCGTTGACCAGGTGAGGCCTAAACAGAACTCTTATACGAGACGGTATACCTGGAGTCTGAGTTGGATCCGGGTTGGCAACTCTGTAAGAGTCGATGAGGCCTGTTTTGTTAGTCAGAAGATCAGTGGCCGGCCAGCGGATCGCCCAGCCGCAGTGTTCCTTTCTAAAGAATGACTTTTTAGTCGTTTACTTTTTTTCTCGAAAAGTTGGCGCACCTATTCTCCTGAACCCAGTCGAGATGCGACGGTGTATTGAAGTCGCCGGCCACTATCAACGGAACGATGTCGGACTTCTCGACGGCCTTCATGAAGGAGGGCTGTTCCATGAGATTGACAATGTTCTGAACGCGACCTAAAAGCAGAGGCTCAACGAATACTCATTTAATTTAAAGAGACAGCATTCGCGCGAAAGAACCGAAACCAACTTTGTTCATTAATTGGCGGACTTTCGATCTGCGACATATTGGTGATGGGCTTGTCGAAGCACGTATAGTACGGTCCATAGCTGTGATAAGCCAGATGAAGCGACCAGATGTTGATCTGCAACAAAGCGAATCTATCGAAGTGTGCTTGAGTGCCTATGAGAGCAAAGAGCAGGGCAAATTAAAGGACCTTGCCGGGGAAAAGTAAAACTTTGGCTTATTCGATAGAGCTCGTCGCGCTGATCAAAAAAACTCTTCTACACCCATAGTCGGAAACGACTGAAAAGTGTCCAAAACGTCCAAAACTCCAAAACGTCCACTGGTGGATGGATTTAACATCATCAACGCACCTGTTTCCCAGAAGGAACGAGCTGGATCGTGACGCCCATTCCATGGCTCGCATCGGCGTACGACTCGTTAACCACCTTCAATCGTGACCGTATTCTTTTCCGCAAACCATATGCCGAGTGAGGATAGCTGTGTCGTTGTTTTCCGAGTCTCGCGGTTTTCCGATACCAGTCCAGGGATTACCGAGAAGGCTTATGAGCTTGTCCACAACGCCTCCTTTGACTTCCTGAAAAGAAAGATATTTGGCCAATCAAAGTTTTGTTTGTATTGTATAATAATTGTTTTGGTAAGTTGTTAGTCAGTGTTTGGGAAGTTAGTAGAAAAAATTTGTGAGCCGACCTGGAGGGTGACGACGTCCGGATTCACATCGGCAATATGCTTTGCGATCTTCTGGAGGCCGTCTTTAACCTGCAAGATGAATCTTTCTCAGTTGATTCAACTCTTCTGCAGGCAACAACAAGAAAGAAACCTCGCACCGATTCTCCTGAAAACCAGATGTTGAAGGTCATCACTCGAACAAGCACTCGATCCTTCGACTGCGGCGAGTCCCGTAATACCCTGAAAGCAAATTCATTACATTTCGGCTAAGAATGAGCTTTCGGGAAAAATTTTCTATTGTGCAGCTCTTTGCGCTCGAGCTCGACAACATGAAAACATCTTTCAGGCCAAGCCTTTTGAAATTCAGGCCTTTTCCTACAAAATGTGCGCGCGTGCGTTTTTGGGGATTTCTTTCGTTCAACAACCAATTAGTCGCCCATGTTCTTTCGGCTGCGATCTTTCTTTTTCTTTCTTCTTCTCTTCTGCTTCTTCCTTCATATCCCCTTCCCGCGCTCTATAGCCTCGCCCGTCGAAAACTTTAACCGCATTCTTTTCGAGGAGAAAGTCCCTCGAAATAAAATTAACTCAAAGCAAAACAATTCTAGAAAAAATCTCACTGAAACTCCTCGAAATTCGAGCAGTCGTTGTCCTCGGGTTGCATGCCAGCGACGAAGTCTCCACAGGCCGAGACTTCCTTCGCGGTAGCGAGGACTGCCGCGAAGGCAAAGAACAACAGCGTCGGGAGTCGACACATGGTTCGAAATTGACCTTGAAATCTTTTTGTACGATAAACAATGCGTGAACAACTAAACACGGTAGTGAACGAACGACAAAGAATAGAACGTTTCTGGTTTAGGTGGGATATCCTGGCGGACGGCCGTTCAGGCCAAGGAGATCCAGAGGGGCCTACACAGTTAGGCTTATTCCATCCGAGTGCCGGCCCCGACCATACGGGTTGCCGCTTTATATAGCGAGAAAGGAAACATAACAAAAGGCATTCTCAGATTCAGATGAGCTGTCTCTTCTTTCCGTGAAGGAGACGTCATTCCGTGAAGGAGAGTAGCTTGCAAGGAAGCGGGAGGAGGTGTGTGTCACCGTTCGGGATGTTTGAGATGTTCTGCAGACGTGCAGGAGAGGAGAATGGCGGGCTTTCTGGATGCCCAAAGCTGCCTGAAGGCACTGATGGTCAGCTAACAAGATCGAAGGCCACACCGAGTAAGTTTTCCAAATTGCTCAAGATGCACTGCATTCAAAGCCCAACAAAATGAGACGAAGGGCAGTAAAAATTGGGGCCCGTTGAAATCGACCATCGACAAAAATGACGCGAATAGACTTGGCATGACGCTCCACGATTTCATAACGTCGAAGATGCTTTCACTCGGCTTCTTCTTCCTGATACTGCTGACAATCGTCGAAGCCTCAGAAGAATTCACGACTTGGAGAATGGGAACTTCCATTCATCGCAACTATCCCAACAATCCAGTAGGTCGAATTTTTCAACTGATACGATATGCTCGGAGATTATTGGGACAAAGTAGAGACATCTGTTTCGTTTATCCATATCTATGAACAACTTCAGACCTTTCATCCATGCTACATTCCTCCGAAAAAGGCCTCGAGCACCAAGATTCACGTGGTTACCGGCAAGCCAATACCGACCAATGGCAACTGGATTGATAGCGGGGTGGTTTCGCCAGTTCAGAATCAGGTACAGGACCCGTTAACTGCGAATCGTTTTAGGATGCCTGCGGTTCGTGCTATATTTTCTCTGCCATCGGCGCACTCGAAGGTCAATGGGGAATGTATTACGGTGTTCCAGTCACTGTTCTAAGTAAACAGAACATTCTGGACTGTAATGATCCGACGGTAGAGGGTTGCAATGGTATTTAAGTCAGTAGCAAGCACATCGTTCCTTTGATAGGCGGATGGCCAAGCCAGGTCTACGATTACATCCTTCAACAGGGTGGTGTCGAGAGTGAAGCTGACTATCCATACCAAGCTGAGGTTGGAGACACTTGTCTATACGACTCGTCGGTGTCTGCTTTTTGCGTTTTCAAAGCCAGTATTTTAGAAATCCGCAGCTAATATTTCTACTACCGATTCTTACATTACCATAGATACTGGCAACGAGTCGGCACTTGAAGATGCGGTGGCCACCATTGGACCAATCTCTGTATGCATTGCAGCTGGAGACTCGCTCCGAACTTACAGCCAAGGTAAACTTATTTTTTCACGAGAAAAATTAGTCGCTCGTCTTTAGGAGTTTGGGATCCGACTGACTGTGCACCTCAATTAACCCATTGCATGCTGATTGTCGGTTGGGCCACCGACGCGTATTACGGTACGCCTTACTGGCTTGTCAAGAACAGGTTCACGCTCGCAAGTAAAGATGCATTTAGGAGCAGTTGGGGAATTTGGTGGGGTGAGGGTGGCTACGTCCGCATTATCCGTGGCAAGAACGCTTGTCAAATCGCCAACTCGGCCACCTATCCGACGGTTCCTATTCCTTGAAATCAATTTCGAACTATTGTGTGTGAGGTTCAAAGCGAATAAAAGTTCAAAAGTGCGAAGTTGTTTAGGGGGTCGGCCCCCTTCCCCCACATGAACAGTGTCAATTACCAACTGCGGTTCACACTTTCACCGCGAGATTTAGCACTTGCTGTGTGAGCATTCCGTTAATGTGAGCCACGCTTCGTCTTCAATCAGTTCGCGATGTCGTTGTCCACACTGCCCGACGACGCGCTTCTTCCCATTCTTCAACGTCTCGACCCCGTCGACGTTTTTGAACTCGAGCAGAGCTCTCGAAGATTTGCCGCTTTTGTTCAAGAACAGCTTCCGAAGCTTCAACGCCCAGCCGAGTTGACGATTGTGCTTCCCGAGCTCGGTCTTGAAATCGAGATCGTCAGCGCCAGCCATGAAGAGATCATTCTATGGTCCTTGGAGCGACGACAAGGCATTGAGCATCAAGCCGAACGTCCTCTCATCGTGCCAGCCACTTTTTCTTACAAAAGGTTCTCTGAGAGGATCTCCTTTTACTTTCCGAAGAACAAGTCGGCCTTCATACGGTATGGTGTCACTCTTGTGTAAAGTTTTCTTTTAGTGGTACCTCATCAAACAACCTCGAGTTCGTCCAGAAGTTCATCCAGCGACACGGGCCCTTTGATGAAATCGCCTTCACGGAGTTGGCCTCGCAGCCCGCAGCCCCGCTGAACGAAGCCGAGTTCTTCTCTTTGATGTCCTCGTTGCCAGAGAACTTCTTTCGAATCCTGTCCGTGGCCATTCCGGTCGACGTCGGTCTGGGCATCTTCCAACTGCCACAGCTTCGACCTGCTGTAGTTCAGGTATTCACTCCTCTATTTCAATTCTCGTTAAGATTTATGAGAACGCGATCGTTTGCCTCGACGACAAGCTTCTCCAGCTCATGCCGCCCATTCACACTCTCGTTCTGCATCCCGGAATCTCTCGTTCGCAAATCTCTGTAGAATTCGGCTACGAAAGATTCCTCGAAGACATGTTTAGCCTTAATTTTTTTTATTTGACTGAAGATTTAGCGTCACTGGACGTCGACAGTCTCCACACATCTGGGTCTTCCATCTTCCACGAGATGAACCAGACGATAGCCCGATGCACTACAGGAGCTGTCATTATGTGTATGTTTTCCTAGAAAAAAAATTAAGAGGAAAAAACATTTCATAGAATAACCCCAGATCTAACGGTCACCTATCGACCCATGCTGCGAAAACACAGTCACGCTCGACTCATCATTAAAC